>JAGKTI010000402.1:117724-140686 GCA_018397915.1 Birgus latro
TAGGTTAGGTTAGGTTAGGTTATGACCGGACATGAAATTCACTGGCTTTCACCATTTTCATAGCTGGTGCACTTAAAAACCATGCACGAAAAAATGAAATTGCAAGCAGGAAATTATGATTAACATTTTTGGAAATTTTTTAACACATTTACAGCATGATGAAAATAGGTTAGACATGAAAATCATTATGGAAATCATCTTGCACACAGTTTATGCATGAGATTAATGATATGGAAAGAAAAAAACAAGGAATTTTGATGAAGTTAGGGTACTTACGAAAAAGAAGCCGCCGTCCTGATGTAATAACCCACTCTATCATCTCAGACTCTGACAGGAAGACCTTGCACCTGACACACCTTTGCAATTGACAGTCACCAGCACTTCTCACCAACACTTTCCACAACGTTTTTTTTTAATAACTGGGATCACATCACTTCACTGCACTGTACATAACAGTAAATTCCCGTGTGGTCTAGTGACGAGTCCTGGAGCCTTGCGAACTTCTCAGCAGCAGCTTTTAGCTTCGTTCCACGTACCAACACACCAGCAGCACGTTGTTGTCAATACCAAATCAACGTGGAGCGGTCAATGTCTGCATACTTAGGAGTAAACATCATCTTCCTCTCCACGTTTCGTTTGGTCTTCGAAGCGAAATCAGCCGTGTACTGCTGTAGTTGGTCTCGGGACTTCTTGATATCAAACAAGGTGGAGCAAGGGAGGTTGAATTCACGACGAATCCGTGATGTCGGCCACCCAGCGTCCACCTTCTCCAATACCTGCCTCTTCTTCTCCAGAGTCAGAACCACTTTCTTCCTCTTCTCAGGAGGCGGGGCCATCATCGCACACATGATGAAGAAGGTGAAGAGCAGCATCAAGCCCTGCAGGAAGGTAGGGTATCACCACAAAAGCAATAACTTCGGCCGCCATTGTCGGAGCGTGTTTACGAGCCAGGAGCAGAGCGGGAAATGGGACGGACAGACAGGCGCCACGCACGTAAACACAGCCGATCGGCGCGCGCGGGAAATTCAGACTGACGCGGTCCAAAAAAAATCTGATTTTTTTCGGATTTTTCCGAATTTTTGGGCATTTTGGGGGGTGGACAGCCCACGATGTCCGAATAGTGAGGGATCCGAATAATGGGCGTCCGAATAATTGAGGGATTACTGTATTTCCAATAATTTTTTCACCAGTAACCAATAAACAGTAACACTTATTGTATTTCTCTTGTAGAACTTATTATAAAACAGGGTATATCATAGCACTTACTAGAAATCACTTGTAATATCTAACATTTCACTTATGTTTAAAAAAAAACACACTATTTACATTTTACCACACACCTACTCAGTAATCACTCTCGGACTGATACTCGCAAAAACATTTAGGGCAAAGGGGGACTTTGCACTCTGCACATTGGCAGGCTATCCCTTTTCATGCTGGGGGATGGCGTTTCATCAGACGTGGCACCGCCTGTATGCCTGACGACCTGCTGCGGTATGGCCAGTCTCTAACTGTTCAGGATGGCGATATCAAGAAGGTGTAAAAATGCCTTCTTGTACCACCTGCAGGACTAATGTAGGCAATCAGCCTCACCAGTTAGCATGTCTGATTTATCAACAAGCTGCCTGTTGATATTATAATAGTTGACAGCATCTGGCTTCAACATGGGTTCCCCGGTCCTGTACTGTAGTCTGTTTTTCCCGTTTCCATAAACGCACCCTTATGTGCTGTTGACAACATGTTAACCTGTCTCTTGTTATGCCAGAGAAGGCCTAATATGTCACATTTCTTGGTAAGAAGGGCTCCTTGATCAGTATTTGCTGGGAATACAGGGAAGTTCTTCCTGTTTGCCCGAACAGTTCCACAGGACTCAGTACCTTGTTCAAGGAAATACTTGGTCAACGCTGGGGCCATGTGATAATTATCGGTGTACAAATGTGGTGCTTATTGAGATACTTTTCCATCAGCACTTTCATGAGTGATGCCGAGAAACTGTGTGGGTCATCACTAGATGTATCAACATCCGTAGCGGAATAAGCTATCACATTGAGCACTTGTCCAGTTTTGCAGTCGCGGAGGACAAAGAATTTCAGCCCAAAGCGGTGACGCTTGGACGGCACATACTGAATAAATGCCAACCTGCCCTGGATACCAACGTCTTATCAATTACCACTTTCTGAAACAGACGGTACCTGTCACGGGCCGTGTACTTACCGAAGACAGGTGTGCCCATGTGTTCATCTACCAACCAATAGCCATCGTGTACCATCAACATGGTAAGGGCTAGCCACACAAACAACTCCCTCACCTCCACAGGTTGCCAGTCCCTCATGTGCGTGCTTTCGCTGGCAGCCACGTCCAGCCACCGCACACACATAGCCTGGTGGAAATTTATTTCTTCCACCTGGTATCGCATTATTGTAGTCGTGAATATCGCCCTGAAGATACTGCTAATAGTACTGGGGCTGAGGGGAAGCTCATCCTCCTGAACACCTGCTCCTTCTTCATCAAACACCCGCACAGACAGTTCAAATCCTGCTCCATCCTCCCAGACAAAGGTATCCACTCCACCCACACCTGGTAAAGTGGCCCATCTGCCATGTGCAGGACATTTTATCTGCGTGCATGTGCACTTGCGTACAGGCCCACGTGCACACACACGGGCAGGGATGAGGGGGAAGGAGAGGGAGAGGTGTGGGAGTAAGGGGGTGATGACTCACCTGATGTGAGCCTTCCCTGGGGAGATGCTTGGTGCTGAGTAATGCTATGTGGGGCCTGTGTGGAAAATTCCACTCTTGACGGGCCCGGTTGTGGTGATTCCGCCCTTTAGGTGCTCGTCTGAGGTGAAAGTGGATGTTCGAGGGTGAGACGTCGGCGAGCAGGCGGCGAGTGTGACGGTGAAACAGCTCGTCGGCGTTTAATTCACAGATGACCGCCAACTCCACACTCACCTGTCCGGTGTGCTGGGACATCTGCGTACTCTTCCTCAGTGAACTTATCACTGTCAAAGGCCCTGCCCACCTCCTGCAGGAGTTTGAGAGCCTTTTCAGACATCTGAGAGTGAGAAGGGGTCAGAGGGCGAGAGAGATCACTCTCCATATGGTAACTTCTTCTCTCCTCGGAAGAAGTACTCTCACTAAGTGTCCATGAGGACACTGTGTCGTCCAAGGCACGACAGATGGCACTGTCACTGAGCCCTTTCCCTGGCACTAAAGGCAAAACTTTCGCGGGGGTCGAGATGCAATCGGCCCTGCATGCTGTGGGGCGGAATTGGACGATGACACTGACAAAGACATGGCTCTTCATTCTACCAGTCCCATGTACAGACAGCCGCACATCAGTGGGGTACCTGGGGGACTTACATACCCAAATGGTTGCGAGTTCAAAGGGTGGCAGGAAGATGCTTGTGGCTAATCCCGTCAACTGGCGGTGTTCCGCCCCCCGAATCGTGATGGCTATACACATCAACTGGTGCATAGGGGTTAAACCATGAATCTTATTCACCAGTTGTTCTTTGCATTCCTTTAGTATCCAATTATAGATCTCATCAGGCCCTGGGGCCTTCCTTAGATCTTGAGTTACCAGTTACTTCCTGCACTTCCTCCTTGATATCTTGTAACACTACATTTCTAGTCACTTCATCCCCTTCCACAAAATCACTACTTAGTGGTGTGTGTGTGTGTGTGTGCGTGTGTGTGTGTGTGTGTGTGTGTGTGTGTGTGTGTGTGTGATGAACCAGAGGTATTCATATTCTGTCTATGCTCAAGCATTCAAAGCACATTTTTCTTTGTATCCATGTAAAGAGTTGGTATCTCCCCATTTCTGTCTGTCACATGGTCAGCTTCCTTAATTTTTTCTCTCAAACCAGGTCTTTTGAAGAGAAAATTTAAGATACCAAGAATGTCATATTGTAAGACGGCCCTCACCCAGTTTAATAACTCTGGTGTTTGAACATCAAGATGTTGCATTTCATTCCTAGTCTGTACATAATTTTGCCTAGCCATATGCATTATTTATATAAAATTTTACAAATTTAAGCTCCAGTCACTTGCCACATCCACAGATGGCAGATTTCTGCCTCTTGCACTCATATTTTTAACTCAGTGATGCCTAGTTATGTGAGACAAGCAAAAATAATTATCTGTACATCTGTGAACTGAAAGAATACAGATTGGTTTGTATTTCATAAGAAGAATTAAGTTTGACAAATACAACAGAGGTTGCAAACATATTTGTGTTGGTTTGATGATTTTGGCTGTGAGGGGCCATTTTACAACTATCTTGTGGTGTTTATGATAACAAACAAGCATATGTTGATGTGACATTTGTGGCTGAGATGCTGATTTATGACAATGTAGAGGTGTTTATGGCTACTGGTAAATGGCATTACATCATGACGATTTGTTGGTGTTTAAGACAAAGATTGTGTTGTCATGTTTATAACCATGACTGTGTGGTGGTGCTTTTGGCTGTGTGTTAGTGTTAATGACCTTATAGCAGTGTTGCTCACCGTGAGGTGGTGTTCATGACCATATTGTCATATTTATGACCATTTTATGGTGTTTATTACATGTGGTGGTATTTTAGAACTTGTGGTGGTGCCCATGGCCTTGATGTGGTGTCTGTGGTCTTGACGTGGGTGTTTCTGACTGTGTGATGGTGTTTATGATGATAACAGTAACAATTCTGTGGTGTTTACAACAATTTGGTGGTGTTAATGACCATGTTGCTCTGTTAATGACCAAAAGATGGTGATTATGACTGTTACCATGGGGTGATGTTTATAACCAAGTGATGTTATAATGAATATCATGTGATGTTTATTACCAGAAGGTATTGTTTGTGACCATGACCAAGTGGTGTTGCATGACCATGTCCATATATTTCTCTCTTTAAATAACAGAGGAAAGAAAAACAGTTGAATAGAAAAGAAAAAGAAATTCATTCACCAGATTACAGGTGTTGTCTATTCATAAAAAATCTGTAACAGTTGGGCGTGAATAGCCATAGGTTGAAGTTTCAGGGGAAACCAATCTGAGGAAGCGAGTTCCAAAGAGATGCTGGTCGGGGAATAAAAGTATTCTGATAGGCAGAAGTTCAGCAATATGGCAGTGTGACAGTCCAGTCATGAGCGCTACGGGATGCCTCTGTAGTGCGGGGGAAGGCTTGGAGAGGTGGCACAATGGATACAACTTTGTCAGAGCATTTGCTGTAAAATTATCTGTAAAATAGTGCAACTGATGCGACATTCCTTCTTACTTGTAAGGGAGGTACAGTACATCCTTCAACTTTGCGAACTTTAACTTTGCGAATCACCAATTTTGCGAGGTAGTTCCAAGTAATTTATTTTTTAACATTTATGAACTTTGCGAGCGATCACACACTTTGCGAGGTCGAGTGGTGGGAAGATCATCTTCCGCACTACTTTGCCATGCGGAGTAGTGACGTCGTGGTTCGCTGGGCGTACTGTGCCTCCTAGTTCGGTGTTCTGCCGCCCCGCCACGTTTGTTTACACCACAGTAGTCGCACCCAAGCCTTGCCCCGCCACCAGTCCCGTACACCACGCCAGTCTTCACATCAGTGTAAATATGCATTTTTTTCTTTTTTATGTTTCTTACCTATGATGTTTTCATAATAATATTACTGTACAATACATCAGTCCATGTTTGTTTCATTTATCATCATAAAATTAAGAGGTAGAGTCGAGAGAAAGAGTGGGAAAAAGTGCTTACCTTGGGGTGGTGTCGACCAATTTACCTTTATTGCATATAGTTAATTGTTTAAACTTTGCGAATTTTGATTTTGCGAGGTTTTTTGTCGACCATATTCTCGCAAAATTGGAGGAAGCACTGTAGTTCATTTGTAATAGTAGGGTTATTAATAATTCTAACAGCTTTGTTCTGAATTTTGTCCAGTTGTTTTAGTGCAGTCTTCCATATCCATTCCATAAGGCTGAGCAATATTCCAGCTGGGAGTGCACATTACTCTTGTAAATTATAGCTAACTGCTCATCAGTGAAGAAGTTGCAGACTCAGAACAATAGTCCAAGTTTCTTTGAAGTGGTTTTAGCAAGTGATCTGACATGAGAGGTCCAACTGAGGGCATTGTTAAGTGAAACACCGAGAATTTCAATACTTATAGAGTTAGCAGTATTATAGTAGCACTGAAGGTAATTTTGGAATCAGGCAATATCTGTCTATTAGTAAATTGTATAGTATTTGGTTTTCTTAAGATTAAATGAGACAGTGTTGTTTTGTCCTCATTCAGTGATCTTAGATAAGTCTTGATTTATGGAGAATGCTGTACTGAGTTGTGTGTTAGATTTTGTGGTACTCATGACCTTTTTTGTTGCATTAACACATATGGTGGTGTTTGTGGCCATGAAGTGATGTTTTATGACCATAAGATTGTGTTTTATGACCATAAGATTGTGTTTTATGACCATAAGTGGTGGTTATGATCTTGTTGTAGTGTATATGAGTATGCTGTAGTTTCTAATGACCATGTAGTGGTGTTTATGACCTTGACCCAGTATGATTCGTGGCCACGTGGTTGCAGGTATGACCATTTGGTATTGTTTATGAACATGTGGCAAGATTTATAAATAGGTGCTGGAGAAATGCCTTCACATTGTGGCACTAAACCTGGTAACTCCAGTGCCTGGTTCTATGAATATCCCACACCAACCCAATATTCCCCCAAAATAGGGGTGAGGGGTTAGTGAATAGCAGAAGGGCTAATTCAGTCTGTATTCAGTGGGGTCAGTGTCCTTTTAAACCTGTAGCAACAATAGCAACAGTAATTCATGAGTAAGTTTTTAGAATCAAATGATGGGTGGAATGGGAGGGGGTGGTGAAGATGTGGACCAAGGTTAAGGACGGTGTGACCGGAAAAAGGTTGAGAGCTGCTGCTGCTGCAGGAGAAAAGCAGTGGCTGCCTACAACAGCAACTGTAGTAACATCACCAATTTTCCAGAACCCTTGGTTCCAAAGCCCTGCTGGATGAACTGTTTTGCCAGACAAACTTAGGCAACATGTCACATATAAAAATTCAACAGGGATGAACGGAGGTCAAGTATATTACTGTAATTCGGAAATAGACCTACCCTGACCCACTGTCCTTCAGTGTGATCACACTCATGTTCTTAATGAAACAACTGAGCCTGATTCATTATCTAGCTACGTGACAAGTCCACATCATCACTCAGTTCATACAATCTCATAGTTTTTTAATGTTCATTTGATTCTTCAAATGACTGTCTGCATAGAATTTCAGTATTTTACCCCCTTTGCTTCTTTATATCATAAGCATTTGACGAATCAATACCATAAGTGTCACACAACTTATGCACAGACACACTGTGGTCCAGTTTTTTCAGTTGTTCTACCTTACCTTTCTTTATTGATTTTGTTTTTCAGCATAATAAAATCCCCCCAAAGAGCTGTTAATTCACCATTGTGACCAGACAGGTGAGTGAAAATACTGTATATGTGCAGATTTGGACAGCCAGTGCGATAGGTCACCGGATAGTTACATATCGGCTCTGTGAAAATGGTGTGACTTGTGGCAATTGTCTTCCACACACAAACAGCCCGAAAATGTAATAACACATTATGCACTCCACATTCACTTATAAATTGTCTCAATAGATACCAGTGAGGAAAATAACTTTTTGATTTTGCTGTGGTAGTAATTCGCCTTTAAAGTACTATGACTGAACGATTGTCAGTTAGCACGTCTGCCACATGGATTCCTATGACTGACGATTGTGGAAGGTGTGTCAAAAACTGCCAAGCACTAAACCAGCCTCTTTTATGACGTGCATGGTTCCTACCCAATCAAAAATAGGAGATGAGGTGGTGGGAAGGAAGAACCTGCCCCCTCATCAGGTCTGTGGGGGGACTCCCCCCCCCAGCCACTTCTCCACCTACCTCTGGCTGATTGGAAACAGCCCACCCCATCTCCACCTGCCCAAACTACTCACCAATACCACATCTACATCATATGGGGGGTGTCTCATGCCTGCTTACCCCCCTCCCCCCTCCTCCTCCACCTCCACCGCCTTCTCTCTCTACCCCCTCTTTATATTGAATGATGTGGCCATTTTCCCCTGCTATGATTGCTTTGTGTGTGTTTCCCCCTGCCATAATACCCCCCACACCACCTCCCCACATTGGGGGTGTGTCTCATCCCCCCTCACCCCTACCAGAGATTCCCCACCCCACATCCACCTTGCTCCCTCCCTGTACTTTGTCCTGAATATGACTCAGTAATTTCCCTGCCGTGATCAGCCTGTCTGTCTGCTCTCACCAAATTTTTTTTTTTTTTTTTGTTCATGCTGACTCTGCACCTAGTTTCATCAATAGAAATATATTTTTCATTGGTTTCATTGATTTTGGTAAGGTTCTTGAGTGAAAATTGGGTTTTTGCCAAATTTTTTTTGATTTTTTTTTCTAAATACTGACTTCTATGCCTAGTTTCATCAACAGAAACATTTTTACATTGATTTTATTGATTTTGGTAAAGCTTTCAAGCAAAAATCAGGTTGCAGCTGATGTTTTCCTGCTTTCTCTTACTGTGAGGTGGTACTTTTATAATCTTTGATGGACAGTTTTGTGGTAACCATTAGGTCTAGGAGACAGGGATTGATATTTTTAGGTGTGTAAATTCAGGCTTTTGGAATCTCTAAGAAAAAGTTTTACCTTCGTAAAAATTGGAAAATCGACCCCAAATTGCAGCAGTGGTGGAACGTAGCTTCAGAGAATGCGGTCTTTTTTGGTTAAGAATGAACTGAAATGGTGGTAATGTATTTCAGGGTAAACTTAACTAAAAGGACGAGAAATGTGATGAATTTACAAGAACAGAAATTGTTGGTTAGGAATGGTTAATTGTGAGAATTTCATCCTTCAATCCTCTTCTGTCTTTCTTTCCTTCATTCTTTTCTTGTCCTTTTGCCTACGGGTGAGTTTACACTCCCTTTCCTGTCTTTCTTGCCTTCATTCTTTCCTCGTCCTTCTGCCTGTGGGTGACTCTACGCTGAGTGACAAGCCAAATGGTTTCCTGTACACCAGGAAACCATTTACTATGCTGGGTGGTAACTACATAACCAAATTTTGGCGCCTGGTGGTTTAGTCGTATTGAGCTGGTGAAGGTTTATATCTAAAGGGTGGCTGGGGCTTATTGCTCAAGTAATGCCATTCAAGGTTGAATGAGGCTGGTCACTCTCATCTTAAATGTCAGGACCAACTTGCCTAGCCCCGGGCTCCTACGCTTCTCTGTGGGGCAACATAGGATTGGATAATGAATGAAAAAATATGAAAACAAAGTACTGTACTGTACATTGATAATAAGGATGGCTCACAAAGTTCAGAGAAATTGTCTAGTTAATGATCAAGAGTAGCAAAAACAGTGTAAACATTGCTGATACAGTCCCTCCATCCATTTTAGGGGCTATATTGTAGGTATTAGACAAAAAAGTGAGTATAATGTTGTTGGCCCTGAAGCAATTAGCATTTATTCTCATTTATTGCTTTATTACTCGTCCGTGCCCTGAAGGGGCTCAGGGGCTGGTATTGTTTTCACTCGTTTGTCTGCTTGTTTGTTTGTCTGTCTGTCTGTTAATTTTTACGCAAAAACTATTGGTGCAATTTTGGCTAAAATTACAGGGATGATGAGCTATGACCATCTGATCACCTGATCAAATTTTAGGCCAAGGCCCAGGCATAGGCCAAAAAAATGTTTAAAAAAGGGGGAGGGGGATGGGTAAAAATAGTTTTTCTGCCCTAACTTATTTCAAACTCGTGATATCGATGTGAAACCCAGCCTAAAGGTGCATCTTTCAAATCTTCGGCCTATAACATGCCTCATTACATCAGGGGGGTCACTTCCCAGTTAGGGGTAGGAGGGTCGGTGTCAGGTGGGTTGGGCCTAAAATTTCAAATGGTAATTTGACTAGATATTCTGTTGTGTTTATACATCAGCACTAAAATGACTGCTGGGGACGGGTTTGCTATGCCTTGACACTGCTTCTTATTTGTTTATTTAGGGTTTTGTCATTGCAGTAGTTTGGTGAACCAGTTGACGATGATCAAGGAGGTTGAACTGTTTGGGAATTGGCTGGTGTTTACACTTGACACCACCATTGACACTTGCATCGTTCATAGAAGCCAAAATATAGTAAAATGAGATAATAACTAGAAAAGTACAAGTATCACCATCAAGACATACAGTGTAAGTAATCCAAATGAGCACACAATACATTCAACACCATCTGAAGCCTCCCAGTAAACTAGATTTTGGGGCTCAGGAATTTCAAATGCCCATTTGTAATTTTCTTCAGACTAAAAGAAGTGCCAGACCATCCAAAGCTGGAAATTTGGTTTTCTACCTGTTTGGAATGACCAGAAAGGATGCTACAGATGAAAGCTTAGATAGAAGGATAGAAACTGTAAGAGGGCAACTTGGAAATTAAAGATTTATGCCAGACTTGATCGAGAGCTTTTGAGATGCCAAGTGCAATGACAAAGCCTTCAAAGTTACGAAAGGAGGACGACCAGGAGTCTGAAAGGAAGGTGATATCAACAGTAGAGTGTCCCCGGGGGTACCTATACTGGTGATCAGAAAGAAGGTTCTGATAGGAAAGGTGCTTTTAAAGTTTTGATTAAGAATGGATTCAAAAACTTCAGAAGTGCAGGATGTTAAAGCAGTTTTTTTTTTTTTTTTTTAATGCAAGGAAGAAGGAACCAAAGGCCATGGGCCTGCATACTGTTCCTTCCAAGAAAAAAACAAAAACAATACAAGAGAGCCAAATTCAAGATCTGTTCACTTCGAGATGCCTGGATACACTGCGTTTGAAAGACTGGAGATCATAGGAAGTAGGGAATACAGACAGAGGAAGACAGTTCCAGAGTTGGGCAATAGAAGGCAGGGGATGATTACCCTTCTTTGGGTCAGGCTGAGTGAGAACAGATTTCCAGCCAGAAAGAATAGTACAAGTTGACAGACAAAGGCAAAGAGAGTTTACCTAAGCAGGGTGTAAGCATAGATACCTAAGCAGGGTGTAAGCATAGAAGCACAGCTATCTAGGACAACGGGAGGGACCCATCAGGCCCATATGCCTTGTCATAATTAAGGCCACTGAAGGCAGAAAGTACATCAGTTAAAGAAATTTTGATATACTGAAGAAGTCAAAAGGGGGAAGTTATGGAGGAACAGCACTGGAATCATGTAAGGTGGAATTGTACGAGAAAATCTGAGCAGAGTTCTGCTTTTTTAGTAGAAGAAACAGCTACAGTCATCAGAGCAGAAAACAGGAAGGAAGGAAGGAGGATGAAGTAAAGTTGTTACAGAGGCTTATGACAAGGTGCCAGAAGGAGAGGGAAGAATTTGAGTCAGAGAGTTTAGAGCATTTAGTTTGAATTAAATTATTCTTAACCGAGTGGAGAACAGACTTAGCACACCACCTTCTCTAGCTGGCAGTGAGAGTTTCCATTGATGTCTCAGTGATGTTGTGATGCTACTGTTGTCCTTTCTGTTGGAACTAGACAACCACGCTCACCGGCTTCACGACGTGAACTCCCAAGGCTCCCAGTAGCAAACCACAGGAACCCTCCGATGACGTCATCACTCGTGACTTAGATGTGTGCGTGCGCACACACATGAGTTTGAACAGCAAGTGATAAACCGTTTGAGTCAAATATTCCTCATCGGCAGTTCAGAATCAAAAGCCTTCAAATACGTTGGTCTCAATGTCATCTCCAACATCGATGGCAGCATAACGCTCGACCAATTCCAGTATGCTTCATCCTTGAAACCAGTCACGCTGAGTAAACATCGTGCAGCAGTAAAATCAGGGGAGCTGTCCGAGTCTGAGAAAAAGGAGTACCGAGCATTAATTGGACAACTCAGTTGGATTGCCACCTACACTCGGCCAGATATTGCCTTTGATGTGTGTGAGTTGAGCGTGAATAGCAACCGAGCTACTGTAGCTGATTTGCTTAGACTCAATAAGGTGATCTCAAGGGTAAAGACTGACAACATGAAGCTATACATTCCAAGAATGGGGCCGATCGAGGACTGTCATATAGAGTGTTTTTCGGATGCCTCATTTGCCAACCTTGTAGGCAATGGATCTCAGGGAAGTTTTGTGATCTTCCTACGAGATGCTAGTGAGGCAAGATGTCCTATATTTTGGCAGACAAGGAAGATCAGGAGGGTCGTCAAATCTACCTTATCTGCTGAGGCGTTGGCGCTGCTTGAATGTGCTGAAACTGCTGTATATCTCTCCAACATATTGCGTGAGGTTTCTGGATGTGGAAAGATCAAAATAAAGTGTTTCATCGACAACAAGAGTCTGGTGGACGCCCTTTACTCCTGTAAGAGCGTAGAAGACAGGAGATTGCGCATTGATATTGCTGTGTTGCGGGACATGTTGGAGTGGGGGGAGATTGATGAGGTATCTTGGGTGGATACATCACAACAACTGGCTGATTGTCTCACCAAGAAAGGTGCTTCGACCGAGCGACTGCGTGCAGCAGTCAGCCGAGACTAGAAAGTGTAGAATACTTTATAAGAGACATCACATATCTGTATGTGGTCATAGACTGGGTCTTGATAGTAATTAAACAAAATTCTATGTATTGGATACATAGTGTGCATCAGACGCAAACAGACCATCCAGCTTCGTCCTTGGAACCTTCTGTCACTTTCTTTAGATATCTCTGTGAAACCTTGACCTGGGATGCAATGGGCAACTTTGTTCAAAGCAGACAGTGCATCCAGGATGGGATATGGGGACACTGAGGAGTAAATGTCGGGCAGAATTTTCTTCCATCCATGCATGATAACTTCCAATATTACACTTTTCCAGGCAATTACAATGTTGTTAAGTGCATTCCATAAGTTAAATTTCTCCAAAAATTCACTAATTGTTTGGGAAGGTGGTTTCAGATTACACTGCACCTCAGCAACCATAATGTTCATTTTAGTGCTTCCTCAGTCTTCGTCCTCTAAGTCCTCGAGCTCCTCCTCCCTTGCCATAACCCCCTGCATTTGCTCACAGGTGAGCTTCCGATGGCATCCCTTGAAATAAGATATTACCCTTTTATCCAAGGGCTGGATGTTGGATGTCACGATGGGTGGCAGGAACAATACCTCCACTGTTGGGTGCCGGCCAAGAAGATAAGGTAGTTGGCCAGGGCAATTATCAGTGATCAAGATAATGTAGTTTGTGTGTCTTGTGATACAGCAAAACCTCTCTAAGTCAGAATAATTGGGGCTGAGGCCATTCTAATTTGACTGTAATTGTGACTTATGGGAAATATGAGATTCCTGACCAACCAGGAAAAAAAAAAAAAACTCACCATGCTTGCAGAGGGTGTAATCCAAGCATAAGGAGGGCCTCTTGGTAGGATGTAGAGGTGCCAGGGGAGCATATGATCGCCTCTGCAACATTTCTTAACCATAATCACAATTGAACAACAGTTTTTCTTTATATCATAAAACGTGCTCGGTTTCAGGTCAAACTCTGCACATATGGCACGCATCGATCTACCAGCATTGATCCTTTCCAAAACTTTCAGCTTCTCTTGAATGCTCAGGGTCTTCAGCTTCATCCCCTTCCTTCCTGAAGAAGCCTTGGGAGCCTTGAAAGCCATGCTGGTTAGGAATAAAAGTGTGGAATACGGAGTGGAATGAGAGAGAATACTGACACGAGTGGTAGCAGATGCTAGACTGAGGCAGAGTGAGGTGGGGGGTTGTGGGACTTAGCAGCACTGCCAAATGGAATGTACAGAACTGTTCAGCACAGAAATCTACTAGACTGGGCTAAGCAGTGATAAAAATCCACTAGACTGATGGAAATTAGGGAACATTAAGAAAAACAATGCTAGATAGGACTTTACAATATGCCAGATATAGAGTAAGCTTTATCATTTATTATCCCCCAGATTTTTTTTTAAACCTCTACATTTGGCGGGCAAGCTGCCATATTAGCAACACTGGGCCGGAGGTGGCTGGCAGACCCTCACAAGCTAGAACATGATGAGCCGATGCGTCATCATACCAATATATGGCTTCCCATAGCTAGAGATTTTACATTTTAGGGATAGTTTTACGAGAATTTTCTGACCAGTGGAGCAACACGAGCCCTCACAGCCCAGAATGATGCGTCATCATTCCAAGATGGGCCTTTCATTAGATGTCATTTTACGACTTTGAAGAAATTTTTCCGTGATTTTTTTTTACCAATTTCAAACATTTTCAATTATTTTCACTAATGATTTTCATGTGCCATTACAACTTGTGCATAATTCAGACTTATAGGATGCTGACCTGCAGAGGTTTTACTGTACTGCTTAGTTACCTAAATGAAGATTTTGTCGAACCAATCCATCACTGCCATTGATGTTGCTCACTCCTTAGGTTCTGCTTTATAGTCACCTGTAGCATTCTTAAGCCTTGAATCCTGAGGCACGCTTTTCCTTCAAAGTCAGGAAAGTAGAGGAAGACAAGTTTTTCCAGAACAGACCAGTTTAATTCATATTAATTATCTGGCACGCTTTATGGCCCCTTCCTCAACAATCCAGTGCAACTTTGGAGGATAGGAGTCAGCTGCTGCCATAATAGCACTACCAGCCAGGCCACTGAACATTGAATGGTACAACTCTTTTTTTCTGTGCACATACTTTAGAACTACCCCTTCAGTGCACAAAATGGAGGAGGATTTTCATGTTGCATAACACAAGCCACCTTTGATTAGATTTCCTTTACTTTGCACTTTAAGGTGCTGGCATCCACTGGTGGAGTTAATACATGCTGCCCATGCAAATGCCAAATAAAAATCTTTTCAGTCTTACTTAACACTGGATTAACCACTGCATGTCTCATCTCATTAACATCATCAGTTGCAAAATGCATGTCATGCTCAATACTTTCAGTTCTTTTGTGCCATTCACACAGTTGCCTCATTACCATAACATCCAAGGCTTTGTTAACATCACAGATTCCCTCATGCCTCTCCTAGCAGTGCAAAATTTCCTTTGGAGCAGCTAAAAACAGGCCTTTACACTTGGGAAGAAGCCCAGCAACTGGAGATGAAGCCATTTTAGGATCTCAACACCACACTGTGACACCACAGCATGGTCCAGGAATAAACCAGGATCAGTTCTGGCCAATCTATTCATGCCACATGTGTGATTGAGGAGAAGAACACACAGAACCTGGGGGTAACATGGCCATTCTGATGTCACTGTGAAAGTGGTTTAAAGCATCCCATAGCCCAGATAATTGAAGGCTGTGGTGCATTTTAAGCAGACTTGGTACAGGCCATACCTTAGAATGCTTTTTATGTGGATAGGACATTCCTGGTAGTACTTATGTATGTCACATGCTAGGAAAATGTGCACACACAATATGTGTGAGAAGTAAGCCCATTAGCCCTATATGTCAGGGCTAAAGGATTTACTACACTACCATCATAAAATTCTTGACGGCACTCCAGAGTTTTCGTTTACGCTGTACCTACTATAGAGAAACCTTCCAATCTTCTTTGTTCACCTTGTCATAACCTTTTTCCAGATTCATAAATGCCATAACTACCTTAAATTCAATCATGTTTTCTTCACTATATGTCTTACCTGATATATACATCCCCTACCATGTCTCATACTACCCTAATTTAATTTATTCTCTACAGTCTCTCATAATTCATCCATATACCTATACTCTAAGACATGTTAGACTTATCCCAGGATAATTTTTGTACTTACTGTACTTTAATCATCTTTACTTATGTACAAAGAAACAATCACAACCTTCTTTCACTCTGCTGGTGATATTTAAAACCATGTTCATAAACTGATGTACTGCATCTTGTGGTGATACTTTTGAGAGCCCCACCCTCCCCGGCCTTGAATAATAAAATTCAAGGAATAAATTAATGGGAATGCAGCATGAATTCATAAAACTCTTTACAGTGGAAAGGGAGGAATTAAGAGTACAATGTGTGTGACTGCAAGAGCTTATGGGGTGGAGAAGAGGGATATTGCTGTACTTAGTGATTGGAGCTCGTAGTTGAGGTTGCAACTCCATTTGAGGCACTATCTTATATTCCGTTGGAATTGAAAAGCATATTCAGCTGCCTTTGCTGTGTAAATTTATCAGTTGCTGGGTTTTTAGTATTAACTACAGGTGTGTGTGTGTGGATGAAAGGATAAGATGTGTAATGGATGCAAGAGTTTATAGAGGTTTGGGGAGTGGACTTTCTGACCACCACTTGGTGGTGGCCAGAATCGGAATC
Organism: Birgus latro; assembly: GCA_018397915.1. Classification (NCBI taxonomy): domain Eukaryota; kingdom Metazoa; phylum Arthropoda; class Malacostraca; order Decapoda; family Coenobitidae; genus Birgus; species Birgus latro. The sequence continues at coordinate 134,022 of JAGKTI010000402.1, forward strand.
CAAACAAGATGGAGGAAGAGAAGAAGGGAAGGGCAGGAGGAAGCATTTGTTACAAGGAGGGTAGAAAAGTTACAAGATAATGGAATAAAGGCTGAATATAAAAGGGAAGTGGAGGAGCGATTGGGTAAATATAGATTGGAGCAGATGGGGGACGTGGAAGGTGTGTGCAAGATATTCACAAAAGAAATCTGTGCAGCATGTGAGGTGGTGTGTGGGGTGAAGAGAAGACGAAAGGGGGTTCAGGGAACAGCATGGTGGACTGAAGAGGTGAGAGAGGCTGTCGCACAAAAGAAGAAAGCATATAATTAGTGGATGAGGAATAGGGGTGTCAAAGAAGCTGAGAGACGGACGAGAGAGTTATATGTAGAGAGGAGGAGAGAGGTGAAAAGATTAGTAAGAGAGAGTAAGAAGAGAGTGGATGAGGAATTTGGAAGGAATTTGAATGCAAAGTGGAGGGAATGTAAGAAAATGTTCTGGAAGGAGGTAAAGAGAGCTAGACAGGGTGCCAAAGAAGTCAGTGAAGGTATGAAAGATAAAAATGGTAGATTACTAGTGGAGAAGGGAGAAAAAGTAAACAGATGGAGAGAACACTTTAATGAACTGTTGAACATAGAGAATGAAAGTAATGCAAGTATAAGTGGCTGGGGAATGGCGGGGAGAAGGAGGGTTGTGAGAAGAGAGGACGAAATCAGTAGGATGGAAGTGGTGGAAGCAATGAAGAAAGTTAAAATGGGGAAAGCCCCAGGAATTGATGGAGTGTGTGGAGAAATGCTGAAGCATGGGGGAGAGATAGTAATAGAATGGATGTGGAAGGTGTGCAGATTGGCTTGGGAGGAGGGTAGAGTCCTGGAGGATTGGAAGTCAGGTATAATTATTCCTCTGTACAAAGGAAAAGGGGAAAAAGCAGTGTGTGGTAATCATAGGGGCATTTGCCTTCTCAGTGTAATTGTTTCGTTTCGTTTCGTTTAGTTTTTGAAGGCTCCAACATGCTTGCATGCGTCGGCCTTGGTCACCTAATGGCGGCTCTCCACGCTGCTCGATCCCTGGCAGCCTCCCTGTTCAGTCCCTTAACCCTTAAGTCACACTTAATGACCTCGTCCCATGTCTTTCTCGGTCTACCCCTCCCAACCCCTCCCCCAATATTAACACCTCTCACCCTCTGTACCCAATTATCATCCCCCATCCTCTCCACATGTCCAAACCACCTCAGCCTACCTCTCCTCATCACAACACCAATACACTCCAGTCCCATCCAACTCTTCCATCGTAAACCCAGCCCCCCCAGGCCTTGCATGCAGGGACACACTGCACATCCACCTAATCATTGTCATTTCTGTATCTTTAAACCAGCGAATATCCTCTTCCTTTACTGCCCAGGTCTCACTACCAAACAGCATCACTCTCCTAACACATGCTGCATACAAAGACTCCTTAGCATGTAAGGAGAGTCCTCTCAATGTCAGGAGAGGCAACAGCTCCCTGAACTTCTTCCAACCACTTCTCACCCTAGCAACCGAGCTAACTCCAGCCCCACCTCCGGCACATAACATGTCTCCCAAATAATGTAACTCCTCCACACACTCAAGAGACTCACCTGCAAGTTCAACCCTCTCACGGCTAACAATCTCCACCTGCTTTCCCCGACACGCCGCACACATGAAATCAGCATCATCTCGCAGTCTACCTCTAATACCACTACATCTCTTGTGCACCCATTTATCACAAACACTACACAAGATGGAATTACTTCCCACACCCTTGTGGCAGACTGCACATGGCCACTCTCCCTCTCCTCTGATTGTACCACCACCAACCCTAGATATCATCACTTTTGTTTTATCTGCATTTACCCTTAAGCCCTTGTGCCCCATACCATCTCTCCACTTCTTAAATCTTTCCTCCGCCTCCCCTTCATTCTCCGCAATCAACACCAAATCATCAGCATACAACATCTCCCATGGGAGTCCATCTCTGAAGTCATGTGAGAGGGCTTCAAGCACCATGATAAACAACAAGGGACTCAAAGCTGACCCCTGATGCACACCAACATTCACTGAAAACTCATCACTCAAAGCTCCATTCACTCTTATCTGGGTGTGAGCACCCATGTACATGGCCATAACCACCATAACCAGCCACTCTTCCAACCCTAGCTTTCTCATTTTCTACTTCACCACCTCTCTAGCGACTCTGTCAAAGGCCTTTTCCAAATCAACAAAAAACAAAATACAATTCCCTTTTCTTTCCAATATATTTTTCCTGAAGCTGTCGAACAATGAATGTGGCATCAGTGGTCCCCCTGCCTGGCATAAACCCAAACTGCATCTCATCGATATTCACTCTTTCTCTAATCATACCTTGTAGAACTCTCTCCATTACTTTCATTATCTGATCCAAGAGCTTTATACCTCTGTAATTTCCCCTTTCCAGGGCATCACCCTTTCCTTTGTACACATTTACAATTACACTCTTCAACCAATCATCTGGGACCACACACTCATATATAATCATATTTATCAGGTCAGTGAGTAACCTCACCCCAGTATCTCCTGAGGCCTTCAACATTTCGGCAGTCAACCCAGACACACCTGCCGCCTTCCCCATCCGCATCCTGCCTATTGCCTGACTCACAGTAGCAGCGTCAATCAAAGGCCAAGGGCCAAACACTGGATCAGCTGGCTCCAAACCTTCTCTATCCCAATCAGACTCCTCATTCAACAATCGGCTATAATGCTCTCTCCATGCATCTTTAATATCCTCACTGCTCACCACTACCCTTCCATCATCATTCTTCACACACTGCTCACCTACAATGTCCCGATTATCCCTTTTCACCTGATTTGCCACCCAAAAAATCATATTTTTCCTTTCTCCATGATTTAGATTATCAAGTAAAAGTCTCTGTGACTCAGACTTCGCCCTGTATACCTCTCTTCTAGCCCTGCGCTTGGCAGCCAAGTACTCCTCCCTGTTACCACCATTCTTCCATTCCCAGAAAAGCCTTCTTTTCTCCTTAACTGCAGCTTCTACACCCTCATCCCACCACCAAGTTACTTTATGTCTTGGTGGGCCTCTTGTCCAACTGCATATTGCATCGGTAACTCTCAAGAGGTTGTTCTTAAGGGCTCTGTACTGTTCATTAATGCCTCTATCTATGGCTTCCTGTTCAGCCACCACTCTCCTCATCTCACTATAAAAGGCATATGGTAGGATACTTACTGACAGAGTTAGGGAAATAACAGAGGAATTAGTTGGAGAAGAACAAGGAGGTTTTAGGAAGGGAAGAGGTTGTGTAGACCAGTTATTCATTCTTAGATCCTTAGTGGAAAAGTTTCTAGAGAAGGGAAAGAAGTTGTATGCAGCCTTTATGGATCTGGAGAAAGCATATGACAGGGTAGATAGACAAGGATTGTGGAAGGTATTAAGAATATATGAAGTGGATGGGAAGTTGTTGAAGGCAGTGAAGAATATGCATGAGGGTGCTAAGGCTGCAGTGCGTGTGGACGGCAAACTGAGTGAATCTTTCCATTTGAAGATTGGATTGAAACAAGGAAGTGTCATGTCTCCATGGTTGTTCAATCTGTACATGGATGGGGTTATAAAAGAGATACAAGGTCGGGCAGTGGATGTTGGAGTGGCCCTAGTGAGAGAGGGCAGTGTTTGGAAACTCCCTGTATTGTTGTTTGCAGATGATACTGTGTTGTTGAGTGAAGACGAAGTGGAGCTGCAAGGCTTGGTAGATGAGTTTGGGAGAGCGTGTAAGAAACGGAATCTAAATGTGAATGTAGGGAAGAGTAAAGTGATGGTCTTCGAGAGATGTGAAGCCAGTGAATGTACAGTGAGATTGGATGGGAAGGATATGGAGAATGTGAGTGCATTTAAGTACTTGGGTAGTGTGATGAGTAAGGATGGAAGTCTGGAGGGTGAAGTGCTCGAAAGGGTGCAGCAGGGAAGGAAGGTTGCTGGTTCGTTGAAAGCAGTGATAAGAAACAGGGAGGTGAGCATGGAAGTGAAAAGTTGTTGCATGACAGTATTGTGTGCCAACTCTAACATATGGAAGTGAAGCTTTGACCCTGTTGCAAGGACAGAAGTCAAGAGTGAGAACAGTGGAAATGAGTTATTTGAGAGGTGCATGTGGAGTCACATGGAGGGAGCGACTAACAAATGAGGAAGTGAAGGAGCATTGTGGTGTGGTTGTGGACGTGATAGGGAGCGTTACGAGAAACACGTTAAGGTGGTTTGGCCATGTGGAGAGGATGGAGAGTGAAAGACTGACGAGGAGAGTGTATGTGAGTGAGGTGGAGGGGGCGAGAGGAAGGGGGAGGCTTAGGATGAGATGGAGGGATGGAGTGGAGAGGTATATGAGAGAGAGGGGTGTGAGTTGGGAGGGGGGTAGCGAAATGGCGGGGGACAGAGAGACATGGAGGCGATTCGTTTGTGGCCACCCTGTGCAGGATTGAGGCGTCTGGCAATAGATAGATAGATAGAATTATTTTATGTTTTGCAATAGCATAAAACTAATTAGGCTTTTCTTAAAGTTATTTATACCATGAAGTTTTAACTGTAATTATTTCTTGAGCTTGTGTGGGTTTTTTGTCCAAGGGGTGGTTGGGGTTTATTGCTCACATAGTGCCACTCAGGGATGAGTGAAGCTGGTCACTCTTATCTTAAATGTCAGGACCTACTTGCCTAGCCCCAGCCTCCAATGCTCTGCATGGGGCAACACAGGATTAGATGATGATGATGATATTTCTCCACCTTATGTAAAAGATAAAACCTGATAATCACTTATTTATCTGCAAGGCAAAGTATTTGGGAGCAGTGCTATTTTGTTTACAGATTTGCTTGTTCCAGATAATGTTATTTCAGTTTTCATGCCCATATTACTCAGCATACATTGCCCATTGTCTTAAGGTGTGTCACTTCTGCCCTGCCAATCCCTTTTCTGCCATGCCACATGGTTTTTTTTCAAAAATCTTTGACTTCAACCTTCCTACTGTCAACATATCCGCCACAGTCTTTCATAGGGTATACTCTCCCTGCCTTGCTCTGCCACTAACCACCATTATGACATTGTACTGCATTTTGATTGTAGATTAAGTGTTGCTGTATTTACAGATCAAGTGTTGATCATTGGTGTACAGTTGTAGTTATATAGCTCATGCTAAATCAGTACCAAAATATGAAAACTGTTACTAAGCAGTATGACATCTCTCATATTTTTTGCTAAGCAATATTCTCTTAACAGGTTCCTGAAGGAGGAGCCTGACAAACTGGAAAGTGCCCTCAGACGGTGTAAGAAGCTCACTGGCACGCTTGTCACGCTCAAGAGGTAAGGTGCATGAGTGTAGGGCAGGGGAATGGAGGTGTAGGTCTCTACTGTCTTGTGCTGGTTTAATCATTTTAATCCAGTGATGTATATTAATTATTTATATTATTCTTGTTTCCAGTAGATAATTTTGTTAACTTTTGGAAAACAATTTGTAGTGTTAGGGTTAGAGACAGTCTCCATTAACTCTTATGCAGCCAAATTTCTCTCTAAGGTGAATAAAATTGCCATGACCGTGGGAAGAAAAAAATGTAAAATGCAGCACACCACAAGATTAAAGTACAAAGACTTTTTTTTTTTCTGCCATGGCAGTTTTATTCATCTTATGGTATACATTTCTTAAAGATATTTAAAAAAAGAGAATCTGCATCTGCCTGTTCAGTACGATGGCCTTATTATAGTTTATTCTTGTAGGATTGAAACAAGTAGATGAGTTATGTATGGAGCAGCACTTGACAAATGTTTGGCACCCCATTTCAGTACTTGGTAGTCATTGGAATGACTATCCAACAGGTGCATGTGGGGAAAAAAAAAGAAAAAAAAGATCCACACAAATATACATGGTACAAAGGGAGCGGAAACAGTGCTAAATATAGCCTGATTAATTACATGCTTGTAGAGAAAACAGTGTTTTGGAGTGTTAATCATACAAGGATGTTGCAGAAATCTGTTCGATATTGTGACTGTGGTGTGCAAGGTTAAACTAAGAATAATGAGATGTATAAAGAGAGGAGCAGTCAAAACAAAAGACCGAAAAAGAGAAACAAAGAAATGGCAGATGAATACCAGGCTAAAGTAGTGGAGAAGTTGGAGTCAGTGAATTAGGAGCAATGGCTCTGGATAACATGTAGTATGCACATAGGTAATGTTTAGTTAGGAGTAGCCATGTTGTGTGTCGTGTTGCAAGGTTAGTGAATAAGAAGAAAGGTGCAGCATGGTGGGATGAAGAGGTTGAAAGAGCAGTGGAGGAAAAGAAGAATAAGTGGATGCAGAAAAGGGATTCAAATGAAAGAAGAGAATACATAGAGAGTAGGAAACATACCAAGAGACTTGTTGTTGATGATACTGATCAGCCCCAGTCTGTTTTGCCTAACAGACCTATCGACCACAGGCAAGCAACTGCCTTTGCAGGGTCATCCCATGCAGTTAACAGATATTCCCTTGTAGTTGACAGTGCCTCACCACAGTGAGACATGGGGAAAAGTGTGAAGCTTTGGTTCCTGCATGGATGCTGCATTTGCATCTCAATCAAGTTAACAGGAGCACCATAGTAGGCTTCACTTCACCCTGTGATCTGGTTCTCTCTCCTTCTTTCTTTCTCTTTCTCTAAATAGAT
>JAGKTI010000403.1:0-13518 GCA_018397915.1 Birgus latro
TCTCCATCTTGAATGCTGAGTTGTAGCAATGGATTAACACTAGGCTATGATGCTAGTCACGAAGAAGTGCCAGGAGGAGAATTCAGAGCTGGGGCATTAGATTGGCGATAGATTAGTTAGCGTAGATTATCACTGAATATGCTAGTCACAAAGAAGTGCTATGGAAAAGAGGAAGAGGCGCAGCGCTGTCTTTTTCTGCCACTGAGTTACGTGAAATAAGCGAAAAAACGAAAATCTGGGCCAAGTTAGAGTATCAAAAAAAAAAAAAAAAGTTTAATGAAAAATACATTACTTAGCACTTCTTCGTGACTAGCACCATACTGTAGTCTTAATCCATTATTATAACTCGGGATTTAAGACGGAGAGGGGAGTTTTAAGGCAAGTTAGAATGAAAAGAGTATGAAAAATATACAGTTTTATATTCAGAGTGGAAAAAATAAAATGATAAAAACGATATTATATTTATTTATTTCGGACGCTGGGACGTATTCTAGGCGGCAGTCCTGTGTGGCACCTTCTCCCCAGCGACTTACTCCGCATAGCACCCCCTCAGTATTCTTGCGTATGTTACTAGTCCAAAAGATGTCGATTTAAAGCAAAGAAAATACCGTACAAGGAAATAGGAAAGCGTTATGTGCAAAATAAATCGTAAATATAAATTGTAAGATGTAAATAAATAAATAACGATATAACGGGTAAACTAATAATAAATGAACAACAAAAGATAAGACGTACAATATGCAAAATACTGTGTAATGTGCAAAATAAAAAAAAATAATTAATGGTAAGGCGTAAGGAATAAATAGCAAGGGAACAGTAGCTACGCAAACTCCTACGCCACAGAAAACGGGTGAAGCAAAATGTTAATAAGAACATCACTTTTACTTTTTAATAAAACACACTACTACGACTCCATATCCCTTTCAGAGTGCTTCTTCGTGACTAGCATCGTTTCAGGGTTAATTTCGTACTACAGATCGGCATTCAAAAGGGACATCATACACAACAGGATTATTTTCAGTAGCAAGGCATACCAATTAACTCCTTTTTATCGATTTTGAAAACCTTGCCATGGATTAATTATCTCGAGTAATTTATTTGTATATGTTGCTATTACGGCTGTTATCTTTCGTTTATTTTTTTTTATATAATGTGTCCGACTCTGGGCATAGGATCAAGGCCCAGCAGTCCTCCTACATACCATACACCTCCACATGTCACCACTTCGGCGCTAACACCCACCGTCCATATTGAATACATGCTAGGGGCTGTCTCATATAGGACTGGTATTTTTACATGTCGGCGGGTCTTCTGGGAGATTATTAAAGCCTGAGTTAATGAAATTCAGATCCTTAAACTGTTCCCTGCCCCAGCGGAAATTTGAACGCGTCCGTTGGGATTGCAGGCCACCTCTTTACGCGTCGAACTGGAGAGCCAAGTCAAAATATTACTTTTATCTTTTCAAACCTATTACTTTGACAATATTATTTTATAGATAAGAGGGAGCTTTCCTAGATTAGCACCCAAAGTATTATATTTCAATTTACGGAAGAAAAGTACGCAGACACAAGAGCGCTACCGACCGTTGAATCCATTTGAAAGTTGCAAACCTTCTTAACGTCCATATTTCGCGGCCTGGCATTTTAATAGGGATGTGTTGGTTTCTGCTCGTTCTCTAGCATCTACACTTCACTGCAGGTATATATCTCATCGACTTACCTGCTGGGGACTGCAGATAAACGCCTAAAAAAACTTCTCAAAATTCACGACACTCACTTCTCAACTGCACTTTCGCGTCCGCTAGTTCATCTTGGTTCTCGTTTGATTTTTGCGTGAACGTTCCACCAACTTTTTTTTTTTTTTTTTAACACTTAGCTCTTCCTAATATGTAGTTCTATACTAATTTTTTTTTAATATAATTTTTGTGAGTAGGTGTATCTAACATCAGGTAAATATTCAAATTCTCATTTTCCCATTCCTAACAGCCTCATACCGTAGCCTATGCATGAGCCTACGCGCCCTGAGATTTAGTTCAGACTGGAATTATTTAGAGTTAAACATATCTCATAAACATATCTCAATCAACTTAGGAATATCCCACGTCATTTAGGTAATGGTGAAAGTAGGAACAGAAGATTTGAGGCTCTTAACTGCGGTACTTGTATCCGTAACTTAACCCTTTGAACCTGTGCAATTATTCAACCAGTATCCTGGGATACAAGGCGCTTGCTTAATTTAGGCTACTACATTGTTCTGGTTGTTACGTTAGTTATTCATTATTCCCACCACCTGACAAAGAATGGATGGACACTTGAATCAGGTGGAATGGATTCGAACTCTGGCGCTATCGGGCTTGCAGCATAGTAAATCGGCCACTATCCTGATTAACAAAATCAGCCATGACCAACCACAATATGGGGACTGAGTAAGAGGAATTACATCACTTTATTGGTCAGAATTTATGTTGTACCTGGGAAAACCCCCAAAGGGAATTTTGTGGGTCAGAAATCCCATACCCGTTATCCTGTAAGTTAGCATATGAAAATACACATATTTGCATTATGATACTGTGAAATTCGAATAAAGTTCTGATTCTGGCATTTCCAGTTTAAAAGAAAAAAGAAAAAGCCCATCAATATTGATGTTTGATTATGCTAGTGGTATTGTATTGACGCTAAGAAATTGACACCTTTATTAATTCTTATAACAAAGATTTTCATGTCTGGACTGATCGCCAAGCTATTTACTGCTTAATTTTACAAGCAGCATGATTAAACACCAATATGAAAACTATGAGTATGCTGTCATTTGTGCTGGGCTTTCAGATATGGAGGTTAAAGTAGATTAATGTCGGTGGAGTAGCAATATGGCGTCGATATGGCTTTAATTGCTGTTGCTAGAGGGCGGGTGCGTCGCGGTGGCCGGTTTGTTTGGAGAAAATAGTCTTGTTCGGTTTAATCTAGTTATTCTGCGATATGACGATCCCAAGCTAAAATCAAGCACAGTTGCTGTACAAAGACAATAATGATATCTATTAATAAGGATGATTGTAAATATTAAGATTAAAAATTCGTGTAAAATGGCGATTGTGAGCCGAAACGAATCAGCCAAAATCCCGCTGATGGAGGAGCATTTGACGTAAGGATGTTTTTCTGAATAATATCCTGTTATTTTCTCAAGCTGTATTTGACTTATGGTATATCCTTAATGCCTCTTGGCCCTAGTGTATGAAGGGAGTCTAAACTGAGCTTTGATGTGGATGTAATTGAAGGAATACAGATTGTTCGAACTGCATCAAGAATTCCAGGATCACCATCCAATATTAAGTCTATTCCTTCCCCAGACAACCGATTTTACTGGGTAGGAGAGACTTTTGGAACTAAAATGGGTTAGATGTAGCCTTTAGTACCTTCATTCATTTATTATGGTGGTATCCTAAGCTGAATAAATTTGTATCGAGGCAGGAAGAGATTACAAGAAAAAATACGATCAGTATATTACGATTACACACACACAATCAGTCAGTCAGTCAGCTGTTTTATTTACCCGTCTCACATATGCAGACATCAGATCAAGTAGTGACTTTTTTTTTCTCTCTCTTTTTTTTCACTTCCAGCCACATCCACCACCAAATCCCTGCAGAGGCACCATTGGAGGTGATCTTCGAGGGAACAGGCATCTTAGATAAACCTTCAGAGTTATGCAGACCAGACCAGCAGCCTTGCCATAGCATCTGAGGAAGAGGAACAATTTTCTTGGGAACGGAAGACTTATTCACATGGAATAATACTGATGGAGTGATTTTTACATTTTATTATTAATTTTTCTTTATGCAAGGAAGAAGGAACCAAAGCCCATTGCCCATAAATTGTTCCCTCCAAGAAAAAACAGAAACAAGATAACAGAGAGCCAGATTCAAGATCCGTTCATTTTGAGGTTGTTGCATGTCAGAATCGGTGCTGAGTTTCAGTATAGTGAGTAAAAACACAGCATTCAGTCCAGTCCTTTAAAAGCAATTGACAGATAATGGTGCAGTGAATTGTTAGCCAGTGAGGGGAAATTGCAAGTGAAAAACAGTATAAAACAGCATGAAAGGGAATTCATTTCAGGCCTTGAAAATTCATTTAAGTAGAATGGTATTGGAGCAGTGAATTATTATCAAGATGTAGGAAGTTTAAGTAGAAATCAGCATGAAATATTACACTGAGTGGGAGAGAACATTCATCCTGTTCCTTGACAGATCAGTTGTGTATCATGGTAATGGTTTGGCAGCAGTGAATTGTAAGCAAATGAAAAAAATTGCATGTAGAAATCAGTATAAAACATCACTATCGTGTATCGAATGACAAGAGGATAACAGTCATTTTGGTCTGTGAAAAACCTGCCACAGTGAATGGTATCAATACAGTGAAGTGTTTGGAAGCGAAAGTAAATTGTCGGTAGTAACCAGTACTGCAGAGTATTAGAGAAGTGTTGCATCTCAAAATATTCCTTTTATCTGGAGAAACAACTTAGGAGGTAGTAACTGAAAGGGACTGTGGATGACAATAGAGTACGAGCATGGAGGAAACAATACTTCTTCCACCGTATGTTAGTGGAGATTTTTGTCGTTGTGTATATTTCGTAGCCTATATCCTGTAGCTCGCTGGGTGAGACACTGCTGTACTATGGTTCCACATCCTTTTTGTAACACTTCTTTGTAAGCAGTTCATATTGTTGGGTTAACCTCTTGTTATGTAAGTGGCAGGATAAGATTGTTTAAGCTGTAACTGTACATAATTTCCACTGAACTTCTTTGTGATTAGCATTGTATTCTGGTGTTAATCTCTTCTACAACTCAGTGTGCAAGATGCAGGAGGTACAGTAGTGGTTTTAGGCCAAGTTGCTTCTAAACTAGGAGTTATCAGTATATATATAACCCTCATTAAGCTGTTCATTATGAGGGCGCTCTCCTAAGTGTGGTGGGAACGAGAATAAGTCGTTATAGGTCATGGTTGATAAGGTGGGAGTGAAAGATGCTGTTACATCCAAACCTGGCTTCCCTTCCCGAGAAATGCATGAAACCGTAAGTCCATTAAGGCACAGGAACACCCTAGAGGAAACCCGAGCGATAATAAAGAGCTGCATAATGGACGCAGGTCAGGCAAGGCTGGGAAACGTGGATGAGAAGCTGGAAACGGAGAGTCAAATGAAGCTGGAAACAGAGAGTGAGATCAAGCTCCAGAATGCAACGAACCGAACACGTGAGATCCTGAGCACATGTGTGATGGAGGAAGGAATGACGAGCGCTGTGGAGTTCCTGAGTGTCGAGTGTGATATGATTTTTGAGCCTGACTGTGACCTGGAAACTGATGACCAGGTAACTGAGGATAGTGTCAGTGCAGAGTCTGGTGCCCCATTTGTGTCACACTTCAATACCAGATCAATTTTGGGACACCAGAACAGTTACTCATCTGACAGTGATTCAGGCTGTCAGGAAGATGGCTGTAATAATGAAGCTTCCACTGGGATGTCTAATGGCACTAGTGTACCTCTATTATGTCACTCTAACAGCTCAAGACTGCCATTTGTTTCTCCTACAAATGGTCATAACCAGAGCCCCAGTGACCTCACTCCTCCACCTGTGTACCATCTTCCACTGATTGGTGATTTGTTTCGTAGGCGTGGTGTCGTTGTTTACAAGCGCAGTAGCAGGGACAGTCCATTTGTGAAGATTTACCACCCTGATGCACACATTCCAAGCAGCCTCAAGAATGGCAGACTCAACCACTGTTCACGCAAGCATGGTTTGAATGGTGGTAATGAGAGTGAAGGTGGGGAAACCAAACTGTCCAAGAAAGACAGAAGCTCCAAGGACACACTTAGAGGACGGAACCCATCAGTCTTCAAGTGTGGGAAGTGCCGCAAGCAGTTTACAAGCAAAACACGCTTGTTAACCCATAGGTTAGTGCACTCCAAGCGAACAGGAGACTCGTATGTTTGTCCTGTGTGTGAGGGGGACTTCACAAACAAGGTCTCCCTCAGACTACATATTCAGCGAAAGATTTGCCTCAGGGATGTCCAGAATCAGTTTAGAGATAGGAAGCACCGTCAGAGTCATACCTCAGGATCAAGGAGTGTTTCAGGAAGTGAGAATGACACCAATAAGGGAACAATAAACCCTGAAGTCCATGAAATTCATCCAATGAAAAGTTCTAAAAGTGGACATAAGTATGACCCAACACTGAAGCCAAAGTCCCACACTAAATCAAGTGTACATAAACTCCCAGCTGCAGACTGTGAATTGGGCCAGACTAGTAGCAATGGCAGCCAGGAGAAAATACATGGTACAAAGTCACATGAAAAAGCCCTCCTCATCGCCAAGACCTTTAAACCCCACACCACAAAAAGTAGCAAGATTGTGTCCCTGTCAGAGTGTGGAAACGGCAAAAACACAGCCCCGTCAAATTGTACAAACAGCAAGAACATAGCCCCGTCCAACTGTGGGAAAAGCAAAATCATAGTTCCATCAAAGTGTGGTAACTGTGGTGCTCCATTGACACAGTGTACAGTACAGGGTGATCAGAGACACAGTACGTCAACTCCCTGCGACAAGTGTGGGGCCTCAAACAAGCACAAACACAAACGCAGCCACAGGGAGAGGAAGTCATATGAGTGTCCTGAGTGTGGGAGTCAATACCGCAAGAGCTCAGCACTGAAAAAACACAGGAGACATGAGCATGATGTCACATGAGGACTAGAATATAATGTGAAATGAAGGCTAGAACATGACTTGAAATGAGACTTGAACATGATGTGATATGAAAACTAAAACATAATGTGATGTGAACACTAGAACAGGATATGATATGAACACTAGAACAGGATATGATATGAACACTAGAACAGGATATGATATGAACACTAAAACAGGATATGATATGAACACTAGAACAGGATATGATATGAACACTAGAACAGGATGCGAGATGAAGACTTAAACATGATGTGATATGAACACTAGAATAAGATGTGATATGAGGACTAGAACATGATGTCACATGAACACTAGAATATGATGTCACATGAAGAGTGTTGGGTGTGTGAAGACTTGAACACGATGTCATGCATAGAGTGACATGTGGAGACAGACATGATATCATTTAAAGTGTTGAATGTGTGAAGACTGCAACATGATGTCAGGTGTCAGGTGTGGAGATGAACAGTCATATAAAGTGTCTGTTGAGTAAAGACACACACAGTGTCACGTGAAGAGTGTCAGGTGTGTGGAGAAGTGTCAGTTGTGTGGAGACAAGAATGCCGTGTCATACAGAGACTTGAGCATACTGTAATATGTAGATGTCACATGTGTGCAGACTAACGCAGTATCAAATAAAGAGTGTATAAAATGCAGTTAGTCCTACTGTATCCAGTTGACTATTTGGATTTCTCTCTAGTGAATAAATCTGTCTGGTATTTAGCCTGCATTGATCATTGATTTATTAAGTGTACCTATACCAGAGCAGTACTAGTAGTAGTAGCAGTAGTAGTAGTGGTGGTAAAAGTATCATCTGAAATGAGAACCCTATGGACTGCAAGCTGAAGTTACCCTTTGTTGACAGTCCTTCATTCTGCTTTGGAGGAGCAGGGAGGGAGATGAGGAACACCTGTATAACTAGGCGGTGAAGATGAACGTTTATTTTTATTAGGAGAAACACGTTAAGGTGGTTTGGGCATGTGGAGAGGATGGAGAGTGAAAGACTGACGAGGAGAGTGTATGTGAGTGAGGTGGAGGGGGCGAGAGCAAGGGGGAGGCCGAGGATGAGATGGAGGGATGGAATGGAGAGGTACATGTGAGAGGGGGGTGTGAGTTGGGAGCGGGGTAGTGAAATGGCGGGGGACAGAGCAACATGGAGGCGATTTGTTTGTGGCCACCCCGTGAAGGGTTCAGGCGTCTGACAATAGATAGACAGATTATTATTTTCAGCAGATATCATCATTTCATCATCATCATCATTATTATCCATACCTCTTTTTGCATCCAAGAATAGGATGAGGTGGGGTCCAGAGTCAGAAAAGAGAGAGGGGAGGGGAAACAGATAGATACAGTGAGAGAAAGAGCTGAATGGGCCACACTCTTAATCACTCACCATTCAAGCCTCTGGAACCCTGACCCCACTTCACATGCATACACATCCGTACTTTCACGCAGCAACAGTTAAATCACAGAGATAAAGCCTAGAAATCAGACTGCTTAAAATTATCAGTTATTAATACACTTACAGATTTTATGAAGGCCAGTACTATGTAATTTTGCTCATCTGGTAGAAATCCAAGCTGTGAAATGGATGGAGATCATTATGTAACTGGTGATGAAATAATGATTGTGGTGTCTGGCTGAAGATAGACAGACTATATAGATTTTCACGAGTTCCCTGTGATTGAGAAAAATATAAATTTTACATTTAAAGCTTAAAACTTAACTGAAAATGAAGGATACAACAGCATTTATAAGAAAAATACATTTGGTAGCATTAATAATATAAAAATAATGGATAAACCAAGTTTGTATTCGAGTTCCTACAGTATTTAAAAAAAAAAAAAAACAGTAAGAAGGTACTGGGAAACTCTGTTCACAGCTTACTCTTTCAATGAAAAATTGCTTCTTGGGTACAAGAAAAACCTTAGCAATTCTAAACTATAATTACATTGTGCATGTAAAGCATTTTTAGGTAGAAAAGCCAGTTACAAGGTATTGGGAAGCTCTGTTCATAACTCTTTCAACAAAAAATTGCTTCTTGAGTACAAGAAAAACTTTAGCAATTCTAAACTATCATTACATTATGCATATGGCAGTGTCGATAGATCATACTGAACACCATGAAAATCTACAAAACACCTTTTCTCATTAGTGCTACACAAGAAGACTACAGACTTCACGCACCAAGTTACAGGAGTTGACTTACAACCAGGTAATTTGCATCTCCCTCATTTGTTAAGACTGACAGGGAAATGTCCAATCTGGTCATGCCTGATTGCCATATTGGGAACTGGTTTAGTGTTATGACCTTTTCTCTTTTTTTCAGCTTGCCGGTCATCAACCCCAGAAGTTGATGGCCTATCTTTCCTCTTACCTGTAATTGGTTTGTTTTGCAGTCACAGGCATGAGGACAAAACCAATTTAAAATCAAGCAACTTTAGAGTCTTAGCATTACCACCAAATGTACTGATGTCCTACCTGTACAGCAGCCAGGCATTACATATTGATAGGTCCAAAAAGTAAAAAAAAAAAAAGCTGATGATACCATTTTCTTGTCCTGAAAAACATTCTGTAAAAAGCAATAAGTGCATCCATTTTGTCTACACCTCCCACACTGGCACTGGAGTATTTGATGACAGCAGGACAACTTACTTCAGATTTAATGGTTGTGGATACGGATTTATCCCAACGACCAATTGTAGTAACAGGCTGAGCAGATCTCATGGTGGACATGACTGTACATATATTATTATCATTCCATCTAACAACCTTTACAGTGCCTGGACATGTCTCCATCTTCCCCTCATGTTCTACAAATGCAGATTTTCCTCAGTTTTAATTCCTTATCTGCAGTAAGCTTCAGTCCCACAAGCCTGTTACTACAAACAGTTCTCATACATACTATGCCTCTATTGTACATCAGCAAATACAGAGGAATTGTTGGAAAAAAATTATCTATGAACAGAATATGATTTTTATGCTGAGGAATACCAGAGGCCAAATTACAAACAATATTAGCATTGGATTTCAGGTCAGGAAATCCTTCAGCTTTAGGGGTTGCACTTGGGCCTACACATATCTCAAAATTATGAATAATTCCATAAGAATCAGCCAAGGTCCAGACTTTAAAACCCCAAGGGCTGGGTTTTGAAATGATGTAAAAACGAAGGCCTCAGGTTCCTATGTAAGGTACATCTCATCTACACAAAACATCCTGATCCAAGGGAATCCTATTAAATTTTGCATTTGAACTGCTAAGACATGACCTTGTTTTATACAGTTTGTGATACTCAGGTGTACCTTTTTCAGGAGCTTTTGTATTATCTGCAAAGTGAAGACAACTCCTAATTCTTTCCCACCTATTACGGGACAAAAAATCTGTTACAGTCCTATTATTGGCCTCAGGACACCAATATCTATGAGAGGTATTACGTTTTACTACACTCACATATATGCAGATGCCAAGAAATACTTCCAGTTCAGGTACTGTAAGTGACAATGGTTTATTTGCATTTTTTTTGTAAGCACATTAGATTCAATAAATCTTGATCAAAGAATTGCCTGAAATAATCAATACACTCTAATACATTCCCTGGATTGGGAATACATCCTAGCCAATCTGGAACAGATCTTTCATTATCTACACTTGGATCACATACTGTCCATTCCAATTTCTTTTTTAAATCTTGCACCTCCTCCTTCTCTTCCACCTCTTCTCTTCTCTGCTGGTGAGTATTAGGTCCCTGTTGTCGTGGTGGAAACACAAGCTTCAGTACCATTACCACCACTAGACACAGCATTAACATAAATAGTATTGGCACTACCTACATCAACACTGATATTATTAGTGCTTGCATTAGGCAAACTTGATCTCATGGTTACATTCATCCTTGAGGTGGAACGTAAAACCTCATCCACAGCAGGAAATTGCGTATTTCTCCTGGGCCTTCCAGTGACGACCCTCTCTTCATCTGCCACCAAAAGGAAACTTCTATAGTGCAGTAATAATACAGTAAATTATGGTAATAATACTGTCATGCATTAGATGTGTGACTGGGAAGGGGGTGTTTTGCCCTCTGCCTTGCCACCTCGCTCAGTGGGAAATGACGTAAAAAGTTTGGGGGGGGGGATGGTATCTACATGGGGTGTTGATCCTGGGAGGGACAAAGGATACATCTCCCTTACAATTCAAGAATATTAATCCCCACTTTCAGTCATAAAATGTAGTGATAGGTAAACAATTTTACTACATCCAATACCTAAATAAATAATGGAGTACAGGTATTATTCTAACAGAGAGTGACAAAGAAAGTTACCTTCATAATCCATCATCAAGTCATGTCTAAATAGTGCATCATCATCTCTGGTAGGAGGATATTTATCATCACTATCATCATCACAAACATCTGATTCATCAGAATCGGACTGGGGTTCATCTCGTATTGTAAAACCTTTGCACACTTTTGGAGGTGGTGGGTTCTTCCCATAAAATTTGGGTAGATTCATGCCATCTGGAAGAGGTAAATACATTATATTACTTAGTAATGATGGATATTCTTTACACAAACAAGTATGTGACATATATCAAGCAGTAAGTATAATACAGTCTTGTCATGAGAAGGCAACACACACCTGTAGGGTATTACTGGACCTTACTGCAAGCTTCAGCAAAATCGGTCCAACTGAAAAAAAAAAAAAAAAAAAGTGGCGTGTCCAGTGTACTGATTTGGTGACATTTAAACTTATATATGTTATTTTATCAAAATAAATGAAAAAACATTTCACATGCACTTCACGGGTTCATTACATGTTTATAAAAATGTGATTTATTGTTGGCTCACCATATACCTGGACTGGGGTCACAAGACATTTTGCAGGTGCAAAATATGACACCTTTTCGTCTCTGCAAACGGCATCCCTCAGTTGATGTAATCACAACACTGCTCAACACGCCCACCATCTATTGAGCCAAACCAGCAGTGCAGCCCTCCCGCAGCCAGATGCCTGTGGAAAATTGCCAAATATCTCCAGAAATAATTTTTCATGGCTAGAACTTAAGAAGGCTAATATGTAGCCAAATCAGTACACAGGACGATACAGGATTAATACCATGTTAGAAACACTGTAATTCAATTAGCTAAAGACATGTCTGAATTTTGGTTCTGCTTTACAGTAATAATTTAACTTCTGCTTAGCTTAAGTTGTTAATTATAAGCTGTGATTGTCATTATCTGTCACCAAATAATGTTGTTAAATATGAGGACAAAGCCAGTTTCGTTCGTTTTCGTTTTCGTTTTTTGAAGGCTGCAACATGCTTGCATGCGTCGGCCTTTTTGGATTGGAGCGTGTAGCATTTTATGACCGGATGCCCTTCCTGATGTCTACCAATGACCCTTGGGTGGATTCGATCCTCCGACCCTACGGCCAGAGCGGAGCGCTCTAACCCACTGTTTTGTTATGAAAGGCAAAATGAATCCCACAGGCTGGAGTCTGAACACATGACCCAGAAGACAGAAGTCTACGCACAACTATTCATGTGCTTCATTCTAGGTTCAATTCATCTCTTATAGAATAAGCACTGCTTACAAGTGCTACATTCCATTGTTTTGAATATTTCCTGGTCCTGTATTGGTAAGGTAACACCAGGGCGACCTGAACAACGACTGCTGTCCAGTGTGCCTTCCTCCTGAAAGCGCCTAATCCACATTTGTACGGTTCTGTTTACACCGAATGTTTGAACTATCTTTGAGATTCTTTCCTCCTAAATAAAGGTATATTATGTCCTCTCATCTTCCCAGCAGTTGGACACATGTTGTTTTGCCCTCTCCATATCAAGGTATATACTGTACTAGGTCTGCCTGATGTTTTGTAGTAAGGTGTAAGATGTAACGGCCAGGTGGTCATCGCTTGATGGAATATGGTTCACATCTCGTCTCTCGGATGCAGCAATTCTCGCAAATGGATGGTAAGGCTTTGGAATATCCTGGGTTCGTTTATACTGTCACCTCAAGAGCAGCAGATATGAAGCATGAGGAAAGTTTGGCTAAGCAACCATGAACATGTAGCTCTGGTAGAGCTCTCATAATGTTTCACATGCAACACTTAATCTTTGGACAAAACTGGGACATGACTTTTGTCTTTGTTCAGTAAAACCTCGATATAACAGACTTCAATCTACCGGAATTCGCTTTTATCGGAATCGAGGAGCTGCCCAGACTAAATTCTTATACATCGGGAAAAGTCTAAGGATGACAATTTTTAAGTGAAATATAAAAAGTGAACATCTTTAGTTTGTAAGATAGTAATTAATATGGTGTGTAAAGTGTACAATACAGCATCTGAAAAGTGTTTAAAGTTAAGTTGTAACAACATAGTATCTTCTAAGTGCTCCCCCTCTTCCTAGTTTAGAATTAAATAAGTGCATCTGAATGCAGATACATGTATGGTGGTGTAGTGTTCATTTGTGTAATGTACTGGTAAGGACAAGGCAAGAAACTACATTATATATTATGGTAAATATGTGAATACGGCTCATTTAGGCTTTGAAAACATCCTAAACTTCATTATACTGTACATCCCACTGTTTTCAGGGCCATCTTTTTGTGTAAATTTGCTACTGTGAAGTGAAAAACAAAATTTTCAGTGATGGAGTTTGCTACAATGAACATATTTATATGACTGTGGTAGTGTGGTGGAACCAACCACTCACACAATCACCTCACACCAGATTTTTTTTTTTTTTTTTATGCAAGGAAGAAGGAACCAAGGGCCATGGGCCC
>JAGKTI010000403.1:29320-57594 GCA_018397915.1 Birgus latro
CTCTCTCTCTCTCTCTCTCTCTCTCTCTCTCTCTCTCTCTCTCTCTCTCACACACACACACACACACACACACACACACACATACACACACACGCAGTCTCTCTCTCTCTCTCTCTCACACACACACACACACACACACACACACACACACACACACACAGGAAAAATTTACGTTAGCTGTATCTGTTTTTTCGGCAGGATGAACAAAGAAAGAATGGGGTGGACAAAGGGCTCAGTCTGCTGGTGTGGGCGAGGGTATGACAGTGGGAGCAGGAAATGAATAAATAGTGCAGGATGGACGTAACAGCTCAGTCTGCTGGTGTGGGCGTGGAAGTGGCTGTGGGAGTAGAAAATGCATAAGTAATACAGGATAGACATTCATATCACAGCTCAGTCTGCTGGTGTGGGCGTGGGAGTGGCAGTGGGTGCAGGAAATGAATAAATAGTGCAGGAGAAATATTGGTAACAGCTCAGTCTGCTGGTGTGGGCGTGGGAGTGGCAGTGGGTGTAGGAAATGAATAAATAGTGCAGGAGAAATATTGATAACAGCTCAGTCTGCTGGTGTGGGCGTGGGAGTGGCAGTGGGTGTAGGAAATGAATAAATTGTGCAGGATTAGGTACTGATAACACTAAGCCGTCCACGCAACACACAAGAGATCGGTCAGGGGAGTGAAAGAGGAGGGTTATATATGGACTCCCTGTACCTAAGAAGCTATATAATCATGGTTCTTGGCCTTTTGTGATAGCGTATCTTGCATTATGTAATTTATTCTTGGCACCTCTCTCTCTCTCTCTCTCTCTCTCTCTCTCTCTCTCTCTCTCTCTCTCTCTCTCACTATCTAAATATCTAACTTACTAGCACAGATTCTTGCCAAACAGCTACAGGAAGAATTAAATAAGCTTCATGAATGGAGCAATAAATGGCAAATGGAATTTAATGTGGATAAGTGTCATGTAATTAAGTTTGGTAAAAAGTGAGAAAAGACCAGATTGGGATTATAAGTTAGGAAGATCAACCCTACACATATCAGAAAGAGAGAAGGACCTGGGAGTGATTATCAGTAACAGACTGTCTCCGGCTGACCACATCAGCGAGAAGGTACGGAACATGTATACACTGCTTGCTAATATGAGAATAGCATTAACATACATAAATGAAGACATGCTGAGAAAGATAACATCATTCATCAGACCAACCCAGGAATATGCACCAGTAGTCTGCAGTCCTTATTAAAAAAAAACACATAGATAAGATTGGAAACGAACAAAGGGCAGATACAAGATGGGTACTAAGCTTAGGGGATCTAAGCTACGAAGAAAGACTAGAAAAACTGAATCTACCAACACTACACGAGAGAAGAGAAAGAGAAGACATGATTATGCTATATAATTTCATCTCAGGGAAAGAGAAAATAGACATAACTGAATACATAACGCATGGGGAAGCATCAGCAAGAGGACATTGCATAAAACTTCAAACGAGGAGGCGATAAAGACGTAAGGAAATTCATTTTCCCTAAAAGGGCAATTGATCAGTGGAATGCTCTACCGTATGAAACAGTGTGTGCCAAAACAATTCGTAAATTTAAGGATATGTAGCCTATGATAAAAATGGTTTTTTAAGACACGGGACAGTACGAGCTTGACTCATTCCTGTAAAGATACAATTAGGTATGAACAATTTGGTAAGAACACACACACACACACATGTATAGACCAAGCCGTGTTATCGGTGTGGATGATGAGGTAAGTGGATGATGTGTGGACGCGGTGGATGAAGAGAAAGGAAAAAAAATGAATGAAGTGTATGAACAGAGTGAATGGAGGATGACAGGTAGATGAAGAGTGAATGAAGAAGGAAGATGGAGGGAAAGGTGCATGAAGAGTGAATGAGAAATGGGTGTAAATGAAGAAAGCGAGTTGGGAAAGAGTGAATAAGAACTGGATGAAGAATGGGTGAAGGGTGAGGAGGATGGATAGGCGTAGCGGATAGAGTGAATGATGAAGAGAGCAAAGTGAGGCATTGTGATTTTACGGATTAAATTTTTCGAAATGTTGTATTGCGGTAGTGTTATATTTTGAAATGAAGTTAGGTTAGGTTCAAAACACAATGCCTTCCCGATATAACATTTCGAAAAACCGAATCTGCATTGCCGAGCAAAATAAAGTGAATAAACAGTGAATGACGCGGATATAGAAACTAAAATTAACTAAGAATGAAAGAAAAGTGAATGAATAACAGTAAACTTACTAGTGAATGCGTTCGTGTGGGCAGGGTGGATGAAGGAGAGTGACTGAGTGCATGGATGCTCCCGAATGATAACATTCTATCTCGTTCTTTACATAAAACGTTCACTGAGCTCTATAGTATGGAGTGGCTTTCTCATGAGCAGCACCACGTAGTTTGTGTAACAGCCGCCAGGGGCCCAGGGCGGCGCTGATGTTGTTTATCTACACCACCGACGCCCACGTCTTTTGAAATCAGCCGGTGAATTCGGAAAATATAGTGCCATGGCCCACTGATTAGCTTATGTAAGCAACAGAGGAACGGAAACAGCAAGCTAAGAACAGTGGATCCAATTGCATTACCATTGTGGAGGCGACGAGTGGAGGGGTTTCAATATGGCGGCCAAGGCTTCACGCTCGCTGTGGAGATAGCCACTCCATATTATAGAGGTGAGTGATTCAGATCCTCCCGTCCGTTATTTTAGCTAATTTTATTTATTTATCTATTTATTTATTCATGACTGATTGATTGACTGAAGTAGTTATACAGACATTGGTTGCAAGTTCGTGCATGACGTAAAAAAAAAAAAGGTTCATGCCACACGTCCTTCAGCAAATGATGTAGGAATATATACAGTAAGTAGATATAGTATATGCTGTAAAATGTAAGGAAATTCATAAGATATATCACATACAGGGGAGGGAAGCAGCGCCATATCAGTATAGAAGCACAGCACCTGCCACAGACTAGTATGACATCGCATCGCCTTATCAGATGTGGGGGGTTCGTATGGGGTCGGTGAGTGATTGCAAAAACACTCACCAGCACCACGCTCTCTCTCTCTCTCTCTCTCTCTCTCTCTGTTTATTTAGTTTTGTACGTGTCCTGTCAGCGGAACATTATTTTTTTGTTCCCCTTACAATGGCTTGAATTATTTTAGCAGTATATTTGTTAGCGACTATGGCTAGGCTGTGCAAGGCATAAACACACAAGCGAAATATGCAAAATATTACTAACGTAATGAATATTGCAATTGCCGATAAATGTAAGACAAATTGAAGGATAGCAGCTGTGTAACTATGTAATGAATATAATGCTTTCTAGAACTTTGGTACAAATTCAGGATATTCACGGAGAGTAGAAAGTAAATCATTTTCATTGATTAACCATGAGATTTGCTCAGTCAGTGTAATAAGTTTGGGATTTCTATGCTTGGCAGTAAGTGGACATTCCGTAATATAGTGATGCAGTGTGTGTGCTGCCGGTGCCCCACAAACTGCACAAGGAATGGGGTCATTTCTAGTGAATTCCCAATTATATTATGCCGGTAAGGTTGGGGTGGTGCTTTATATCAGGAGGTGTGAGCTACATGTGCTCTCAGTACACTGATATACATCGATTGACTTATCAATCTGTGGAAGTAGTAGACAGTAATTCATATAGAGCTCCCTGACTTTCAATAAATTAATAAACATCTTTAGATAAAAGTACTACACAACCAAGTCCCTCTATAGAATATAGTTCTGTCCTTGTAGAAGAAAGACATTCAGAGAGTCTGCTGAGGTTACGGTGTCCACGTACAGTGCGTACAGTGTGTAAGATTCATAATCCCTAACGAGTATCCCACACCCGGACTTGGTTCCACCAGATGACCCGTCACGGTATAAGTATACAGTACAGAATGGTGAATACTGATTGTCTCCAATTTGCCCATGAAAAGATATTTAAGTTCACAAGGCAGCCAGTGGTTCTCAGTAGCCACAGTCACTACGTGGAGGACTACAGGTCGCCCGACCTGGTGCTTGTATTATATAAATTACTACAAGAATTAAGGACATAAAAGTGGTTCTTCAAGAGTACGTACCTAGTACTTGTCTGGAGGCGAACGATCATTGTCATAAAATACAGCAAGGAGTGTCTGATTATATGTGTTCTGGCCCGTAATTAATCATTCTGAGTACTGTATACGTGATGCAGTTCCTTGTATCCTAGTTATAATACTTGGAAGCTCCAGTTCAGCCAGCATTACCTCAGGATTTGTCTCGGCACTATACCCAGCACAATCATCAGGGCCTTATTTTGTACAATTTCCAGTTTCATAAGGAGCTTCTGATTATATTATACCACGACTGGGGCTGCGTAACCTGCCAGGGATCTAACTACTAATGTGCATCCTAAGAACTGGGAAGCCAACTCCTTCTCCCCGGTCAGCTGCAAGATTCCCGATGGTGCAAGTCTAGTGAAACAGTACAGACGTAATCCACAAACTGAAGCTGAAAAACAAACGTAATGGAGAAGTTAGTCAATGAATTGTGGGGCTTAAAATGAGCACATTCATCTTCCCGGAATTCTTACAGAGCCGTATCCATCACTTTGGGAAAGAGGGGGAGGTGGGCGTGATTCTTAGCAGAGACTTACCTTCTAATACATTAAAACTCAAACACCAAAAATGCTCTCGTTTATTTTACTTGTTATAAACTTATGAGTACAATAGCATAAGCAAAGACAGACGCAACAAGATATTTACTACATACAATTTGCGAAATAATCACTCCTCGTACGCTCCTTCCTAAATCCGTGTTTGTCCTATAGGCTACGTGCAACATATTATTTGGTAAATTGGCTGAAATTTGAGCTGGATGTCTATCATACCCTTGTACCACATACTATATCTCCATCTCTCTTTTGCCAGACGCCTTAATCCCGTAAGGGGTGGCCACAAACAAATCGCCTCCATGTCACCCTGTCCCCCGCCATCTCCCTGCCCTACTCCCAGCTCACACCCCCCTCTCTCATATACCTCTCCACTCCATCCCTCCATCTCATCCTTGGTCTCCCCCTCCCTCTCCCCCCTCCACCTCACTCACATACACTCTCCTCGTCAGTCTCTCACTCTCCATCCTCTCCACATAGCCAAACCACCTCAGTGTGTTTCTTCTAATGCTTCCCCTCACATCCACATCCACACCACAACGCTCCTTCACTTCCTCATTTGTCAGTCTGTCTCTCCATGTGACTCCACATGCTCCTCTCAAATAACTCTTTTCCACTGCTCTCACTCTTGACTTCTGTCCCTCCAACAGGGTCCAAGCTTCACTTCCATACATTAAGAGTTGATATCACAATATTGTCATGTAGTAGCTATTTCACTTCCATGCTCACTTCTCTGTTTCTTATCACTGCTTTCAAGGAGCCAGCAACTTTTTCTTCCTTGTTGTACCTTTTCAAGCACTTCACCCTCTAAACTTCCATCCTTACTCATCACACTACCCAAGTACTCGTAAATGCACTCACATTTTCCATTTCTTCCTCATCCAGCCTCACTGTACATTCACTGACTTCACTTCTCTCTAAGACCACCTCTTCCTTACATTCACCTTCAGATTCCGTTTCTTACACACTCTCCCAAACTCATCCACCAAGCCTTGCAGCTCCCCTTCGTCTTCACTTAACGTATCATCTGCAAACAACAGTACAGGGAGTTTCCAAACACTGTCCTCTCTCATTAGGGCCGCTCCTACGTCCACTGCCCTACCTTGTATCTCTTTTATAAATAACCCCATCCATATACTCCTTAATAAATAATCACGTTATTGGTCTTATAACTGGAACGAACGTTGGCCGTTAATTCTAATTTAGCTTTTTATTCTAAGAAAAAAAATGCATATATTGTAGCAGCTGGTTTGAGCAAGACAGTCTGCAGGAGTAGCACTGGCCACCTGCCTAGGCAGCCTGGCTAACCTAGTGGTCCACCCCCAATTATTGAGGAATAACCCCTGTAGCCCCTTAAGGAACTTTTCTAGGGCCACCCCACAACTAGGCTTGGCCATCCCATCCTTGAAATCCCAGCTACATCATCGCTAGTACAAGAACTATACACAAATATTCGTAAATGTCAGGCAGAATGGACTAGCGCCTGTTCACTGAAACGCGCATAGGAGGCGAAGCGACCCAAGCATTGTAAACAATAGGGTCTTCGTTGTCAGCGGTTTGTCAAATTGTCATGGTTGCCCTCCACACTGCCTCATCAGTCAAAGTTTTCGGTGCTCTGGACAGCCAGGACGTCTCAGCTGATTCAGGAAGGAGTGGGGGTAGCAAAATCCCGCTGTAGTGAATCTCCAAAACATTGCACAAATGCCTGAAAAAGACCACATATTTTCTACATGTTCAGGTTTAGTTCGAGGTGTATTGCCTTGCCAACGGCACACCTCTACTTGTCTCAGAAGATTATGTTTCTCCATCATTTTCCTTCAGTTCTTTCTCTTCCACAATTTATATAAATCATTCTTCCTTTTGATATCTTCGTTAAAAAAATAAAAATCCATCCCATGACCAGCTCCTCGTCTTCCATAAAAAGGCTCTGTAGTTCCCAAATATTACTTCTCGCGTATCTTTGGACAGTATAGTACAAAATGACTTAGGTTTTCCCGATCTTGTTGGCATACTTTACATGTCTTCTCCCTGGTGTCACTGTTCTGGAGAGTTGCGACAAAATGCTGAATCCGCACTTTTAGATGGAATATATACATGTATTTTTTTTTATAGGTTCATACACACCAAATTATCAGAAATCCGGTCAAAATTTTGTGCTTAATATAACTACAACCGTGTGCCACTTAGCGTCCATGATCCGTTCTGAAAAATAGGACATTGATGCAGTAACTTATGCACTGTATACTGTACTGTGTAATGTAAACCATATATCTGTATATTGTACAGGCTAATGGTATATAATGTACTGTATTATTACTTTTAAAGTACAGTACAGTATAAAAAGTTCAAATTAATATAGTAATATGTAGCCTATAAAATACACGACTGCCTGCTGCTGCTGTTGATGACATTGTTATATGGTGAACTTTTTTCTGCTTATTAGTAAACTTTTTACTGCTTTTTGGTTTACTTTTTACTGCTTTTATGTAGGTAGGGGGAAAAAAAATATTCAGATGTACCAGTATGAACAATATTACAGTGTATCTGTATATCCCAAAGTAACAAGAATTTCAAACATAAAACAGTTAATACGAGGCAGGCATAGGTAGAACGATAGATAGGTAGATAGACGGACAGGTAGATAGATACAGTTATAGATGGATGGATAGACACAAATGTCAAAGTAACAGGAATTTATGATGTCTAACAGTACAGTGAGAGTATAGTGTATATCTATTGGTGGTGGTATGTATCTATTTACAGTTCCATCTGTTTAGCAGTAGCAGCCCCAGGTGGAGGGATGGAGTTGAGAGGTATATGAGGGAGGGGGGAGTGAGGTGGGGGGAGGACAGTCAAATGGTGGGTGACAGGGCGACTTGGAGGCGATTTGTTTGCGGCCACCCATTGTGGGATTAGGTCACCTTACTTGCCATATCTTCTTTCCATTTTTTTAAAAGTCTTTCTTCCTATTCAAACAATATTTACAGGCCTACCCCTATATCCGACAGTGTTACATACCAGTGGGAGTGTTCGGTCAGCAAGTAAGTAGCGAGTATGTCGGATATCGAAGCAGTTTTCCCCATAAGATACTGAAAAAATGCCAGATATGTTCCAAACCCAAACTCTCATATACCTTAATCAATAGAGACTGATTCAGAAACGTCATATGTAATGGTATTAGTTTCATAAACAATACAGCTGCAAAAAAATGAGACATCAAGCACCACATGCAGGAAGGTAAGGTGATGGGACGTGTGATGTTGAGATGCTTCAGGGCAACTGACAGCCAGGCAGGCAGCTGGCAGGACACCAGGTGGGAGTGGGGGAGGGCAGGGGGATGGGGAGGGAGACAAGCAGGGGTGGAGGAGGGGAGGGCAGATGGGAAGGGAGACAAGTGGGGGTGGGGGAGGGTGGGGGGACTGGGAGGGAGACAAGCAGGGGTGGGAGAGAGCAGGGGTACTGGGATGGAGACAAAAAAGTCAAACTGGCCTGCTACCTCACCCCCCAGTCTCATTTACTCATTCACTAACCCACTCACACACACACTCACTCACCCTCCTACTCACTCACTCACCCACACTCTACCTCATCCCCCAGTCTCATTCACTCACTCACTCACTCACTCACACACTCACCCACTCTCACACACACACACACACACACACACACACACACACACACAGATATGGAGACAGGACAACACGAGCTTAGCTCAATTCCTGTGTACTACAAATAGGTAAATAGGTAAATACACACACACACACACACACACACACACACATTGTTTCACTTTCTTCCATACTGTGATGCTCTTCTCCACTATCTCTGGTCATCTCTCACTGCATCCCAAATTCTGTGCAACAATTCATTTTCTTTTTCCTCTAAATTCTTCTCATATTTAACCCCTGCACCACGGGGTTGTCGGAGGCGGGCCGTGCCATTCCCGCGGGGATATTCGCGCTTCGACTGACTTTTTTCAAATATTTGCCAAAAATCAGTTATTAGTCCTAGAATATTATAATTACATATGCTTATGGCACATACCTTCAGCTTTCTCCTGGGATGTTTTTTAGCACTCGTCAACTACCGTAGGACTTCAGGAGACTTCTGAAGTTGGGTAACTAAGTCTCCACTTTACACTTCTCGACATCCCCTAATCTGAATACCACTGCCAGATATTATCACTAGAAACACTATTCAATGATTTCCAAGTAGTTTGGAATCCATATTAAAAAAAAAAAAAACACTGAAAGCAATGTAAAATACGAGAGCGTACGAGCCTCCCACTCGCGCTAATTCGCCGCTGGTGTTCTATCATTTCTTACTCATATACACACTCACACCTTATTATTTTTAGTACTTTATTACACTTATATATATCTACAGTCCTTTACCGCTTCCCACACGATGTTTAGTAGGGGTAGATGTCACAGGGCCTTTTATAATAGGCGCAAAAGCGGCAGAAATGGAAGGGTGTCATTTCACCGTGAAGGACGAGAGCAAACTGACTGTATCTCTGTAGCGAAGAGTTGAAAATGTCAGCTGCTAATGTATATGCTAAGAAATAAGTCGTAGGAAATCTAGACAATACATATAAATTAGGTAGTTCCAGATGAATATAAATATCACTCAGGCTTCTGCATTCCTTTCTTATATACACTTATATTACAAGAGTAGCTCATACGGCATATTTCATGGGGGAAAAAAGCAGGGGAAATTAGCGAACGAGTGCTGGTTGGATGTTGCCAAGTGATAATTAGCCAATTCCAGGTGTATGGCACTATCAGTTACCTTATTTTATATATATATATATATATATTATTTTGTATAAGAATAGGGCATAGGGCTCATTTCAATGGATGAAAACAGTGGAAAAATCCGGGGAAGATTTACTTAGCGCAGAGCAGCCGAGCAGACGACACGAGAGGGTAATGGAGGGGAGGTAGGGAGGGGAGTCTAGAATGGGGGAAAATGGCTAAATTGTCAACAATGGATGGGAGTACTGATGACATTAGCAGCTCTGACTATTGTTGGACATTGGCAGTACTGATAGATGATACAAGTCACCACCTGAAAGCCCGGGGGAATTAAAAATAACACAGAGTCACTCAAGTGACGCCCCGTGGTATGATCCATTGCACCCGACCGTCACGAAAGTGACGACCCGCGGTTAAGGGGTTAATTCTTCCTTCTACAATTCTTGATCTCAGAGTCATATTACCAACTTCACCTCACATGGAACACACTGTTTCATATTTTGGAGTTCCCAGAATTTGCCTGCATACACTGTTTTCTATCTTCTGCATCCCTTCAATCTCACTATATGCTATAACACTACTTGCATACAATATTGCTGGGAGTACTATACTTTTCCTGAATGTTTTCCCAGTCAACAGTTTATTGCTGCACATGTTTATAGCAGAATACTGTACACTGTACTATATTTGCCATCCTCTGCATTTTTTCAATCTTTCTGTTTGTGAGTCTTGATCATGTTCCTTGTATGATGTATTATTATTCCTAAATACAAGATATTATCTCTCACTTTGATTCCTGCAAGTTCTGCTGGCTTTGCTTTCATATTATAAACTGTAATATCCCTTTTTTCTTTATTGATCAGCCCACACTCTGCACCAACTGCTGTTAAAATTCGTACCGGTACACTTCTTTTTGCTTCTTCACACCAATGGACTTAGCAACAACCTGTCATCAGTGTAGGATAATGTACATATTTTAAACATCCCATTTTCAAATCCACATCCTGTGGTCTCCAATTCTTTCATTATTAAGTAAGTTACTACTGTATTTTGAAAAGAGTTGTTGACCCAGTACGCCCTTTCTTAATACCACCAGTTGACATTATGTCTTTATTTATAACATTACCGTGTTATTATTGTCTTATCATCCCTATATATCTCCTTTATCACATCTGTCACTGTTGGATGTACCTTATATTTCATCAGTTCTTTTAATAACGCCTCTCTTTTCACCAACTCATACACTTTTTTAAAGTAAATAGCTGTCACTATAAATGGCTTCATTCCCATACTTTCTTGCACACAATACTGTAGAATAAACAGATTGTCCTGCACTCTTCCCCCTTTCGTAAAGCCTGCTTGTCTCTTTAATTTTGTTATTAATAACCAAGTGTGTGTCTGGTTTTTCTTTCAGTAGTGCCATAAAAATTTTATACAAAATATTTGTTAATGCAATTGGTCACAAGTCCCTGACAGTGGGAGTTCTGGTTTTTGGAATAATTTTTGTTTGAGGTATTTTCCATTCTTGTGGTTTATCCTCTTGCTCAGGTTCTGTAGCACTGTTATTTTCTCTAGGCATCTTTCAGTCCTTATCAATGCTTTGTAAAACTTTGGTTTAATATTGTCAGGTTCTGCTGCTTTTGTATTTTTCATTCCTGTTATTATTTTCCTCACAATATCTTTTATACAGTATTTGTTTTTTACATAGGAGTACAATACAGTACTTTTATTTTCTGTTTTCATTACCATGTTCATGTGTACCCTTAGCTCTCCTGGATGGTTTATCTTGCCCTTTTCTTCCTCCATCATCTTCTGGTACTTCTGTTCACTCTTTTCACTCCATACAGTTTATCTTTTCCCAGAATTGCCAATCTCCTCTGCTGCTTCCCGTTTACTCAGTATGTTTCCATTATCATCATGTATCTGAATCTCTACCTGCATTACTTGATTTCCCTCTTATTTTATTTATTTTTGCACACAAATTTTTGTGGTACTTTTGTTTTGTCTTATTTCTTCGGTTATTTTTGTTTCATTCACATTTATATCTTCTCTTATTTTCCCCTGCACCATTTTCTTTTGTTCAAGAGCCTTCATTTTTCATCTCTATCCTTTTCATTTCCCTTTTGTCTGTTTAGCCTTTTTCTCATTTTTATTCCTTCTCTTATTATCTCATTTACCTTGGGTGGTTCTGTTTTATCACTACTTATTCCCATTTCCTTTTTATGTGTTTTCTGAAGTATCTGATTTGCCGCCTGCTTTATCACTTCATTAAGATCCGTTATAGTATGCACCTCTTCATACCTTAAATTCCTCTTGACCTCCTCTGTGAGAAGTTGTAATGATACTTCAGCAGCCTTATACAGTAACATTTTTGAGTTGTCCGTTGATTTCCACTGTAACATGCTTTCTTTTCCTTTCCCTCAAAACTGGCTACAGTATCGCAGAGTTACGATCAGAACTGTCAAACTCTTTCTCGTTCTTGTCTATTACCATATAGTTGAACTTAAACATTTTTCCATTCACAGGCTGAGAAGCAGTACCCTGAAGTACTGGATGTTGATAACTAAGAGTGGAGAAGTAGGAGGAAAGACAATACGAAAATAAGGTAAATACTGTACTGTATGTGTTTTAAGTACCCGTATTGTCTACTGTACCGGGTAGACTTGGTGTTACTGTTTTGGTGCTGAGGTATCACCAGAGAAGTCTGTATTGCTCAAAAGTGTAAATTTTACGCATTTGTATGTGTGTGTGTGTGTGTGTGTGCGCCTGTAGCTGAAGGAGGGTGGGGGTTGAAGGGATTGAATAACCCCCCCCCACACCTGCCTAAAGGTTCACTTTCTCAGGGTCTGTTTTTTAATGTCAGTGCAAAAAAGACACTGTCCATTATTCAGAAGTTTTATGCTATCTCTCACAATCGCTTATGCATACACCCACACCTCCATAGCAAGGATGCACCAGACCTTTGACCAGCTAGCTGTTATGGAAGCCCAGATTCAACAGAAAAGACCCCCCCCCCTCATAAAGTCTGGCTACAGGCCTGGTGTATGTGTGAATTTTTGCTTCCATACAATAATAGAATCTGGAGATTTTTACCAGTCAGTATACAGGCATCACATTATATTAAATTGCCATGAATTAGACTATGCTTGCCAGTTCATATTAGTAGTGAAATGTTATTGTGATATACTGGCACATTGGTGAGGGATGAGAGGGTGGAAGATGGCAGTCAATTAGGTGTGGTTAGGTTTGCTAGTTGATGTATTGGTTAGCATACATTAGGTTAATTAAGGTTAGATCAGAGGGTGATATTCAGGAGCCACAACTGTTGACTGCATATCATAAAACCAATTTTTATCACCATTTACTAAAACCAATACAGTAAACTCGGTTATCTGACGTAATTCAGCCAACTCCCTTACCGGATATTACAGAACGCCGGATATTGCATAGGTACCTCCAGTCAGTTATATGTTTGGCATTGAGCCGGATAATGTGTCACTATCCATCTCGACCCACTATCATAAAAACTTTCCTGCAATATTGCCCATGAGTTGAAGATTAAAATCAAGCATAAAATACAGTACAGTACATATACAGTAATCCCTCGATACTCTGACATAATAGAGCCAAAGGCATGTCTGGAAAGTGGATCCCGACTGGATAATGGATTTCTCCCCTGGCTTCCCTTCGCACATAACCCAACTTTGAAAGCCAGTGTAAAAGGCCACTACAGTACATCATACAACACTTGTTCATGTTATTTAACACTACTCTATCTGGTCAAGCAGACCTGTAAACCACAACGAAGCAATTACCATGCTCAAGCTGACCCATCAACCACAAACAAGCAAACAGTAAAAAGCATGAAAAAATCGGCTACACAAGAAGAATGCAGTGGGCATACAAAACATAATAGTGGAATGGAATAAAACTGTTGTTAAATAGAATAAAATCATGGTACAGTTTAGTAAGCTAGAATAAAATCAAGGTGAACACTCATGATACTTAGAAGGGCACTGTGTTTCGTAACCTGCTTGCTCCTTGGCTGTGGCTGGTGAAGCTGCAGTGTAGTTCCATGGCTGGTGATGCTGCTGCACTGCACAGTAAATCTCATGTGTTCTAGTGGCTTACAGATCTCATGTGTTTTAGTGGCGTATGTACACTGAGGAGCCTAGCCACAATCTGAGACCTCAGTGATGAAGAAAGCATTAGAGAGGAATAACAATATCTGAAGCAGGTAGGGCACCACCACAAAAGCCACCACATGTGCCACCATATTCGTCTGAGAGAGAGCTGTACAGAGCATCTGATAAACACAGTCATAGAGCGGGAACTGAGGCAGAGGCAGGTTTGGCCTGTTGGACGTTGGGTGAACTGCTGAGCCAGACAGAGTGGTGCCACGAGGCTATTCCTTCCTGGGCAAGCGAAGATGTTTGCACACCCGTAATTTCCACCTGGACACAAGCATTTTGTCCGGGTAAAATGGAAAAATGTGTATATAATGGTTTAATACATCCAGATCACAATGTCCGGGTAATGGATCATTCGGATAATGGACATTCGGATAATCAAGGGATTGCTTACAGTAAAACAGTACTACAGTAATACGGTACAAAATATAATCATTCTGTACTCAACTAGTGTTGGCATCAGTGGAGGGTAGATATGTACAGATACTCGTACGTCCTCACAATACAGCAGTCAGAGCACCGAGGGGGCACAAGGTTAGTCACAGCACTACAGCAGTGAGTGAGGCATGGGAGGCCACAGACTAAGTCACAGCACTAGGGTTTACCCACCACATGGAGCACAAGAGCAGAGCACAGATACGGCACGTCCTCAGTGTACAATGTCCCCAGGAGAGACTGAGAGAACAACGGTAGGCTTGGCACACCCAGTGGGCCGCTCCCACAACTCATTGTGATTGGCTGGTACATTCTGGGGTCTCCCTGTGTGCTAATTGGGCCCCATATCTGAGCCGGATGATACACCTTACTGCCAGAAAGTGCATAGTACTGCCGATTGCTTCCTGTCTCTGAGCTGTATGTTGCCTGATTTTGTAGGCATGTTGTTTTAATAGAGCTGAGCAAAAAATGCCTGATATTGTGATGATGGAGTTTACTGAAGTATTTCAGTATTACACGTAGCCAATGGAAACTGAAATTACAATGCTCGTCACTTACTTTATGAGCTCAAGATATTGTTATATTGGCAGGCAAGGAGAGAAGAGAGTGAGGCAAGGGAATGCCTCGCAAATCGAAGAGCCAGGATCAGAGGAGACGTGCCACGAGGGACTATTTCCGGATGAAACGGGCCATGGCGAGCCCACGAGAGAAAGAGCTGCAGCGTAAAGTGCAACGAGAACAGAAGGCTGCCAGGAGAGCTGCCGAGACCCCAGAGGAGGCAGAGTTGCGGAGGGCACGTGCCAGGAAGCGGGCGAGGGAAATACGCAAGAGAAGGAAACGCAAGCAGAAGCAGCTGTTTATGGAGATGAACATACAGCTACAGCCAGAACTCTGTGCAGGTACTACAGCTGAGCAGTACCTTCAGCATTTTGATTTTATCACTGATACCTTTAGATTATGTATTTTATTCAGTGCAGGAGACTTTTGGTCCCAAATGCAAGAACAAGGCTTGAGCTGGACTTGGGCTTTTTGAGTCAGTCATAAGTTGGACTAAAGAGACGTCCTTCAGAAAACGAAATGCACAATCAAAGCTTGAGTCTTGTACTGGCCAAACCAGTGTCCTTCAGTCAAAGCCACCTCTTATTGGGCTTGATTGGGACTTGAGCATTGAGAATCTGTTATTTAACAAATATTTAGGGTAGATTTACTTTTAAAACAATGAATAATGTATCAGCAAGCCCTAGTACAACAATAAATGGTGGCTGTGAGATCATTGTTAAGAAATATTTGAGCTTTCTACTAAATGTTTGGCTGTAAGTGTAGGCTGCATTTTGTACACCTGTATAAATTTTGCTTGAATAATTTTCCATTGGTTGATGATATTACATACAAGTGTTGCTGCCAATGCCACATGATAGTCATATTTGCATTACAGTGGCATCAGTATTGATGTACAATACCGAGTAAGCTAGTAAGCTATGACAAAACTTTGTTGAACACATTACTATACAACTTCAGTTATATTTTGGTTTTAATGCAGTTTTCATGTCTAGTATAGCTTGTATAGTGGAGACAGTGAAGTACCATATGACTACCAATTCTCTGTGCTTCTTAGCCACTTACTAAATGATGTGTAGGCTGCATATGTTTGTACAGTAAACTGAAGAATTATTTTGATAGCCTGTTCAGCTTGTTATGATGTAGGTTCCTGTTTTGCAGTTGTTATTCCATGCATTATAATAGGACAAAAACTTGGTAGACTAATGCAGAGTTTTGCAAATGTCTTTGAGCATTGTGCCTTGATAGTAAGTGGAGAAAAGAGTAGTGTTGGTTGTTGAGAGAGAAGGTGACTCCCGGTGTGATGTTACAGTGAATGGAGAGAGACTGGAATTGGTGAGAGAGTTCAAATACCTGGGTACAGTAATAGAAAGTAGAGGAAAATGTGCAAAAGAAGTGGAAAGTAGAGTGATGCAAGGAAGGAAAGTAGCTGGTGCTATGAAGGCCTTGATAAGAAACAGGGGCTTGAGTGTTGCAGCTGCATGAGGCTTACATGAAGGGGTGTTAATGTCAATTTTAACATATGGATGTGAAACTATGGTATGGCATGAAAACGAAAAGTCAAGAGTGAGAGCAGTGGGGATGGGACTGCTGAGGAATGTATGTGGCATACAGAGAGTGGATAGGATACAAAATAATGTGATTCGTGCAAGATGTGGAGTGAGGAAGTCTGTGGACACCAGAATTGAAGAGTGTGTCCTGAGTTGCTATGATCATGTGGAGAGAATGGTTAACAAGAGAGTGATGAAAAAGGTATATCTGAGCTAATTTGAAGGAGGGAGGATGTGAGATAGGCCAAGGAGAAGGTGGAGGGATGTGGTGGAAGAGTGTGTGAGGAAGAGAGGTATGGAAGTCCATGATGCTAGGAGACTGACATGAAATCGAGCTGGCGGATGAATGTTGTGAGAAGAAGAGCATGATCAGGGATTTGGCACCTCTTTTTAATGTGACATCGTCTAGATTGACAGTATCAGATACGTTTATGCGAAACTACAGAATGTGGTGAATGTTTTTGGTGTATCAGATAGAACCAGGATTCTGGGGGCTTGAACGATGAGTGAATGGAAGCGTGGCCCATTGGATTGGGCAGACTTGGGCTGCCTGGATGTTGCTACTCCTCACCCTGCCTTAGGGTGAGAAAGGAGGTCCAGATGATGATGATGGTGATGAATATAGGCTTTATTATACAGTAAACCCTTGATATACTAAATCCTGTTTTACCAAATTGCAGTTTCAACGACCAGCTTGAGCTGGCCAAATGCTATGTTCATTTCACGTATTTGGTTCGGTAAAAGAATGGACATGTGGAAAACACTGGCCAGCATGGCTTCCCTACACTCGCGCACACACACTCCTTTCATCCCACAGAACGCCACACCAGTCTCTGGGTGACTGGCATCATGAGAGGAACTATAAATAGTGTGTTTATTGAGAAAAGGAGCCATTTAAAGCTAGCTGTATGTTACTGTGTACAACTGTATGACCGAACGACGCTATGTATTTTACAGTCTTTGTTTGGTAAAAGCCTCGACGCCTGGAAAATTGCCAAAAAACTTTGATCAGCTTTGTTATATCGAGGGTGTACTGTACACTTCTTGTATAAGCTGCCATGACTGTTGGAGTCTGTACGATACATATAGACTTATATGTCATGCAAATTTTTGCTTTTTCCTGCAAGGGGGGAGGGATAGCTTCTGCATGCAGTCCCTGTAGTCCTGCTGGTGCACCTAGATTTGTCATTATTGGAGGGTAAATGAATAACATATTATGACTACTTGCCATATAGGTAGAATACTACAGAAAATTAGGGATACTGTAGAGGCAGTTACCTTCCATTCAGGTGAACAGCTCTAGTGATGTGATCACTATGGCTGTCAGTTTGAAAGTAGTAGGACGGTAGTACTGTATATGCGCTGTCAGTGATAACTGCCAGTTAAACACATGACATGGAGGAATGGAGCATGGCCAACTATTTTCAACTGGAATGGACTGTAGATAATCATTGATCTAACTTTATTGTAAAACTTCTCTTGGTTTATTGTACCTTATTTGCTAAATTTGATTTTGAAAATTGGCAGTTTGATTGGCTGATTTGAAAGTAGTCAAAGGTTTGCCACAACTCCAGGACTTCAGCCCGACTTTGTGTAGTCAGACTTGAGCCTCAGTTCTGCATATGGCTGAGTCAGGGTGGCTGAGCTCAACTTGAGTAAGCCATGAGCCCTGGCTTGAGACTGTCCCAAGCCCAGCTTCCAAGTCTACATCAAGCCTCATTCTAGTGTTTGGACCTTGGGCCTGGAGGGATTAGGTTAGCCTTCATTGACCTGCTCAGTACTAGACGTTTTTCTTAAGTTGCATCACATGTCTTTTCATTAGCCAGAATAAAAGGAAATACAGTACATCATCAACTCAAAGAGGTTAACAGGTAAAGAATATGTGGCTATACTAAAAGCTGGTCCACCTTAACTTGGTGGAGGTTTTTGTGATTATGCAGCTTACTTCCCGTTGCTCATTGGTAGAGTACGAGAATACAGTGGCTTTACAATACTTCCATAGCATTTCATTGTTACCAGCATCATATTGTAATGTTTCTCTCATGTTAAAGCTCGGTGGTAGAATAAGGCAATAGTACCACTGTTGGGCAAATAATTGAAACCCCACTGAAACTAAATGTAAGAGAACCTTAATTATACCAGTGTTTACTTCTCATTCAGTGCTTTACAGCCTTTCCATATCACTGCTTTGTTATGAGCACCACACCCAGATTTAATCTTGTTACAGCTTAATGGCAAAATGATAGACTGCCATATGAGTCTTTTCCATAGCACTTCTTCATGACTAGCACCACATCTTATTATCAACTTTTTTAGTTTAGGTGGAGTACTATACCTTTTTTTACTCTAGCTTGGCTTAAAATTGCCACCATTTCATCTTGAGTGCTTGGTTGTAATGATAAATGAAAACTACAATATATTGCTGATCGTGGAAAAATGCAAGAGAAAGAATGTAGGGCTGCAGTACTGTCTGTTTCTGCCACTTAGCTCTGTGAAGTAAGCTGCAAAATGATGAAAACCTGGGCCAAATTAAGGTGAAAGAATGTTTGCTCTCCAGGTGATAATGGGTGGATTATAATATATTCAGTAAAAGTCCTGTAATCCAAGTGGAAGGGAACCGAGTTTTTTTTTTTTTTTTTTTTGACTGTTGGGAGGGACCTTTGAAAACATTACAGATATGTACATGATCATTAAGTAAACACTTAAAATAATATGGGTTATTGTTTTAGACACTGGAAATGCATAGAAGTGTAGCTGAATAGTTGCAGGCAGATACATCCAAGTCCAAGAGCAAGTCCATGCCAGATAAATCTTAAATAAACCCCAGAAAAAATTTTAAAAAGCCCAGAAAAATTAGAAAATTTCACCTTGAAAAATTTGGAGTATTGGGATGTTTGGATTATTGGTGGCTGGATGGAGGACTTTACTGCATAAATAACTTATGGTAACTGAAATTTCCTCATACCAGACATGCCTCCACCTTTCAGATTTTCATAGCTACGAAGTTAGTAGTAGTGGTGGTGGTAGTAGTAGTAGTAGTAGTAGTAGTAGCAGTAGCAGTAGTAGTAGTATTAGTAGTAATAGCCTTATCTTCATCTGAAATGTGAACCTGGTAGACTGCAGGCTGGAGTTGCCCTTCTCCAGCAGTCCACCATCCTCCTCTGTTGGGAATAGGGAGCAAGTTCAGGAATGTATAACTGAATAGTGAAGCCATCTAGTTATATCAGTGCCACCACATGAAGGTGTCTCTCTCCACCATCATGCAGGATAGTAAGCCCATGTTATATATATATATTTTTTTCTTCATTTGTTTTTCCTGTTAGCGGGGCAGATGCACAAAAAAGTCTGTATAATAGAAAAAATAATGAAAAATTAAAATAACGCTTCACAATCATCTACCATCCCCCGAGAAATTTTTTTCTTTTATGTTTCACAACATTTCTAATTCATTAGATATTTTGACTTATTTCAGTTTTCAAAACTGTTTCAAGAGTTAATTAAATATTTTATATATGAGAGTGAATTTATTTTATTTCAGACAAGCTGGAATGTTGCCTAAAAGTTGAGCCAGAGTGTTATGACCCAGACTATGCAGCCCCACAGAGTGTAAGTACAATGTTGTGCTGGAATGGAAATGTTGGGAGTGAGAAAGAGGTAGAGAGAGAGAGAGAGAGAGTGAGTTAGAGCTTAATTCTTTACTTTCTTTAACATTTTGGGCTGCACAGAATGCAAAATATTAGAGAAAAGAGAGAATTTGCAGTCCACCCTGTCTCTCTCTCTCCTATCGAACATTTCCACTTGTCACATTGAATCATCAAGTGAAAAAATTTACTGCCCAGACCATGGAGCACCACACAGTGTAAAACAGTTCCCCAACTGAGGCCCTTATACTGTTTGTTTTTTAGTCTGCAAATGCAAATAAAAGTACAAAAAAAGACATATGCTTGTGAGGTGAAGTTTGAATGGTGATTTAATAAGTGTCAATCCCTCTTCATTAGACTCGTTGTTAATACGTCTCCAGCAGATACTTTCTGTGTTTCAGGACCTGCCTCACCTCATCCATAGTGGGGAGAAGTCTGGGTGTTGATGATTATGGTAAAATGAGTGTGGGCACAGACTAGACATAATATTGTGTTAGTTGTTATGTCATCTTTATTTATTTTTTGTTAACCTTCTCATGGTCATGACATCACTATAGCATGGTAATCTGATCTGACAAACATCCATGAATTTAAGAGCCAGTAAGAATAAAATAATGGAGCTAAATGTAGTCAAATTGGAGAGCCATCAAGATCTAAATATATATGAGATAACTGATGACACTAAATACAGTGTTTTTCATTGCAGACCAGCAAAGAACCACCAAATGTGGTGTACATCAAACATGAACCCCAGGACGAACAAGGTTAGGACAATTTGAATGTTATATTCCAACTAACATCAGATGATTTTATTCAGGTAGGAGTGAGTCATAGGAGCCTGAGTTAATTCTAGAACAACAAAGTTACTGTGGTGGTACGTTTTGCCTCCATCCATCCATCCATCCATCATCCAATCCTGTGTTACCCCAAGAGGAGCATAGGAGCCCAGGGCTAGGCAAGTTGGTCCTGACATTTAAGATGAGAGTGACCAGCCTCACTCATCGATGAGTGGCATTTATGTGAACAGTAAACCCCAACCACCCCTTGGATATAAACCTACACAGGCTCAGTCTGACTGGAATGCCTTAATCTCCCACTTCACCATCAGGCACCATAATTTAG
This sequence comes from Birgus latro, assembly GCA_018397915.1. Taxonomy (NCBI): domain Eukaryota; kingdom Metazoa; phylum Arthropoda; class Malacostraca; order Decapoda; family Coenobitidae; genus Birgus; species Birgus latro. The sequence goes on from JAGKTI010000403.1 coordinate 50,234, forward strand.
TTATATTGTTACCACCCAGTGCAGTAAATGGTTTCCTGGTGTACAGGAAACCATTTGGCTTGTCACTCAGTGCAGAGCCACCCATAGGCAGGAGGGGAGGAAAGAATGAAAGAAGGAAAGACAGAAGAAGGTCTGAAAAGTCAACCATAGGCAGAAGGAAGAGGAAAGAATAAAGGAAAGGAAGCTCTTTTCACATATGTTTCTCTTCATTACAATTAACATACATATCTCCTACAATGCGTATTTTAACCCATTTAATTTTGCAGAGCTACTCCTAGAGATAATTAATTTATATACAACATTGATTCTACTGTATTTTGTTGCAGACATGGTGGAATGTTGCGTGAAAGTTGAGCCGGAGTGTTATGTTCCAGACTGTGTAGCCCCACACAATGTAAGTACACTGTTGACCTGGAGTTGAGATGTTGGGTGGTAGAGAGAGAGAGAGATTGAATTTGTTATTTCCTTGACCATTTTGAGCAACACAGAAACAAAAATGCTGTAGAAAATAAAGAATTCAAGCTCTGACCAGTCTTTATCTCCCACTCATTATTTCCGTTTGCCACAATGGATCATCTGCATTGAACCAAATTTACCACCCAGACTTTGCAATCCCACACAGTGTAAATACCAATATACCAATATCCAGCAGAGGCCTTTATTCTCTTCTGTTTTTATTTGTATTTATTCAGGAAAATATAAATATATGCCTGTGAGGAAGAGCTTGAATGGTGAGTGAATAAGTGTTGAGCCCATTTCACTAGTGTTGCTGTTTCTGGTTCTCCAGTTTAGTTACTTTCATTGTTTTTGTACCAAATAGAGGCAGGATTCCGGGGGCTTGAATGGTGAGTGAATGGAAACTTGGCCCATTGGATTGGGCAGATTTAGTCTGTCTGGACATTGGTACTCCTAACCCTGCTTTAGGGTGGGAAAGGAGGTCCAGATGATGATGATGGACACTATGTCACCCAACCCATAGGTGGGAAGAGGTCTGGGTGTTGATGATGAAGGTACTTTGGGCTTAGACTAGACATATAAAGTTAGTATTTATGTTAACCTTTTTGTGGTTGCAAGATCACTAATATGTTAATCTAATTTGAGAAATATCTCCAAACCCAGTCAGCTCAGTAATTGGCTAACTGTGGTCGGATTGGAAGGCTAAGAAGAATTAAATTAGGGATCTAAGTGTAATGAAATTGGAAAGCCATCAAGAATTAAATAAGAAATAACTGATGACACTAAATACAGTATTCTGCGTTTCAGACCGACAGAGTAGCGTCAGAGGTGGTGTACATCAAAGTTGAACCCCAGGATGAACAAGGTTAGGACAACTTGAATGTTATATTGCAGCTAACACCAGATGATTTTATTCAGGTAGGAGTGAGTCATAGGAGCCTGAGGTAATTTTTAAGTCCCTGGAACAACAAGGTTAGTGTGATGGTGGTGGTGGTGGTGCTTTAGTGGCTGAAAGATACTGCTGACCATAGGGATGCAACTTCAATCCCAGGCTGGTTTGCAGTTGGGATTTTTGTTTTGTTTTACCCATTCACCGTGGTGACCTTTTTTTTGTGTTGTCTCCTGATGAAGATGTTAACCCGTTCTCCACTTCCCCCCCAACATGAGCGCTACGCTCACCCGCCATACTGATCTGATAGCTCCCCCTCCTGCAGTGTGAGGGGTGTATGTTTCATTGCCACATCCAAACTATTCACTCTTTAATTTGTTTGTATACTGATGATCACATAAACCCAACATGATGCTAGTATTGTCATCATCATCATCATCATCATCATCATCATCATCATCATCATCATCATCATCATCATCATCATCATCATCATCTTCATCATCATCCGGACCTCCTTTCCCACCCTAGGGCAGGGTAAAAAAAAGTAATTATAGAATAACTCATTATATAAGTATACATATCTTATGCTAAAGTACTGTTGCCCAGGTAAGTACCATACACACTGGCTTGAAAAAAATATCATGCACAGATGAATGGCTTATTTATTTACCTTGTAAGTTGTGTTGATTATGGGCGATAAATAGTGGTCTAACGATATCAGTAAAGTGGTGTTGCTAAGCTGGCTACTGATTCCCTTCTGCTCCTCGCTCACATCAACTTCGCTATTGTTTTCAGGATCATAGTCAGCATCACTGTCATCTACTGATACATCACACTTTGTTGCATTATCATATGATATATCTAAAGTACTAGCATCATGAGGACTAAATGCCTCATCACTATCGGAATCCGTCAAAGATGCCATGAGAGAAAAATATCCTGGGCATCATCTCTCGTGGTCAAGTGTATGGTAACTGTGGCCCTCTCAGGCAGGCCGAGGGGTGTAATTGTTGCTGTATGTCTCCGGGAGATATAGTACAATATCACTAGATATAATAATAAAATACTGATTGGTCTAAAAGAGGTTGTGTCATAGATGAGTAAGCAAGCCATTGGTGCAAGCACAATTTGGTCATGATGTATCTTATGACATCAGAATTTGTCAGAACTTAGTCGCAGTCTTCATTGTCAAAACATAGAGCTGCTGCCATTACGAGGTCCTCAGAAACAGCCTAACCGGGCAACCCTGAGGCCCATATGTTGCCATTCATTAGCTTGAAGGGAAATGAGAAATTTTTCCCAGTGTTAAACCTTATTAGATCATGTAGCCTTGCTAGGTGACAGGAGAGCGCTACCCCTGCCAGCATGGCAGCTACTGGGCGTGGCTCGAACTCACAATCCCCTGGTCCCGAGTCTGATGCTCTGCCACTGAGCCATTCTGCGCCCAAATTCATTAGCAGGTGTCGCAGGATATCATGGTGGCGGTTCCGGTGTATCACGAGTGTTTGCAGGTGACATACGGGGGTACATCATGACACATTTTTGCTAAGGAGCAAGTTAATATAGATCTAGGGTATATCAAACCCCAGTTATGAAACTCTCTCCTGAGCTGAATAAATGTGTCCGGTACAAACAAGAATGAAATAATTAGTTTGTACTCAGGGTACAGAAAGTGAGGGATTTTGTCATGCTAGCAGCAAGACCACTTCTCCAACCATTTGACCATTACCATTGGTCATTCCATTTAATCTGATGCCTTTATATAAAACTTCAGACCAAGTCTTTTTCAGGTCTCCCCATTGGTGGTCTGGCTTAACCCCTTCAACCTTTACATATCATTTATATTGTTGTTTTCCCAGGCATATCTGGATGTGAACCCAGTGAACTGCAGAAGCGTGTTTACTTCAGTGGAATGCTCCCAGAGATCCTTTGTTCAGATTATTCTTAGATGATTGTAAGTGTTGTAATAGTGAGGTGCTTGGGGTGATTTTAGTGTATTATGGTGAGGGGGACTGCATTACAGTGAGAGTATAGTGTATTTTATTTTGTTTTGTATTTTGTTATATTTTAATTTTGCCACTTCCTGATGGTATGATTTACTTTGGGAAGGATCTCCTGTCATAATCAAGGCTGCATCTAACCCCACCAATGTGTAAAGTCTACCATAAACATAATAAAAATCATCTGCAAGTGTTCAAAATAAGGTGAAAAAGGCCTCATCGGATGGAAAGAGTGTACTTTCATATCCATAAGCCTCCTTGCACATTTAACCTTCTCATGAGCTCGTATTCTCATTGGGTAAGGAGGCTCCATAGCACCTATTCCTTAGCTGTTTATTTTTTTAATATGGTTGGTTAATATCATTTTGTTACCCAGAGTAAGGTGATGTAGGAAGGATTTATGTATCAGAAAAAGACAGTAGGGTGTAATAAGCAAATAAATCACCCAAGAAATGGTTTAAGGGAGCTTCCTTAACTGACAAGAATACTGACCTTGGCCAGAATAAATGAAGTACAGTATTGTATTCCATGTAATACCCTATGAATTTATTCAGATGAAAGTGAATATAGGAGCCTGAGGTTGTAAATACTGTCACCATTAGCATTCTTATGGTTGGAACAATTGTAGTATTCTGTTTCAGTGATTGCTAATTGATTTTAGTCGTCTTAGAGTGAGCAGTAGGAGCCTGAGTGTGTTAGCCTCTGCCATTCTCTCCTCATGGCAACACCATCTCAGTTGTGCCATTCACAGTACATCCTCTAACTATACTCTGCCCACTTTAACCTGGCCTAAAATTACCATCTCTCCATCTTGAATGTTGAGCTGTAACAGTGTTTGGTTCTGTCTTTTGCCTAAAAAAACAAAAAAAAACAAAAATCTGCTCCAAGTCTTTGAAAATTTAAAACTTACCAACCTGCCTGTCTACATAGCTACCAACTAGCCATCATCTACCCATATACCTATTTGTCTACCTTCCTCACACAGAAAAGGGGGAGGATATGTGTGTTTCGAGTCTGCCGGAAATCTCAAACTGCCATTCAGTTGCCCCGGAGGAGAGTTCCACTGATGCCCCAACCAATGCGTCCTTGCAGGGGGATGGGACGGGGGTCCAAGGTTAGTTTGCGTGTTAGCCCCTTATTTATTCCTGCTACTGCAAGATAATTTAATTCTGCTGTGGACAGGACCCTTGTAGCAGTGGAGATAGTAAACACTTGGGTGAGAATCAGTCTTCATTAACTCTTTTAGTACCAGTACATATTTAAGTTCCATTGCTGCCTGTATTTGTTTGGAACATAGTTCTGACATAATGGGTATGGACTACATATACTCTGATTTGCAAGACAGAACATGTGGTATTTTCCAGGCATAATTCAGATGTCAGATTTTGTTAATTTGTGATGTTTTCAGACATGGTATCCTGAAACACAAATGCCCACAATGCAGTTCTACGGTGGAATAAAAATAAGAAGTTGAGCAGGTGACAAGTCCTTGTGTGAAGTTGTGGCTGACGACTGAAAAAACACGCACTTTTTGGCTCTGCACTGCAGTGTTTCAACTTCTGAATCAGAGCACCAGCATGTGTTCTAGCAGCTAATGTTTTAAGTCCTTCAGTGTTGTTACATCTTTCGAATTTTATTCATCACCCTTTCATGACACTACAAATGACCATACAAATGGATTCCTGTAGTCTAGAAAACCATTTGTTACATTTGGTGGCAACTGTGTAACCAACAGATGGATGCTTGGTGGTCTAGTTGGGTAATTTCTTCAGTTCAGTAATTTATCTACTATCTTGTGTTCTTGCTACATAAAGATTTTTTTTTTCCCAATTTAAGACAGACCTTTACAGATACCTGAACTCTACCTCTCATCCGGCTACATAGAAAACAGATTTCGCGAAACCCATCTATGTTTAAGGCCTACTTGGGTATGTTCTGTCACTTGCTAGAGTAATAAGTATACAGTATTAATATTTAAAAAAAAAAGAAGAAGAAGAAGAAATTCTTGGTGTTATTGTTTCCAAAATTGTCTCTTATTTTTATGTGGGTGCTGGCTTGGTTTGTAGTTCAGATTCATGTCATTACATGGTGTTGTGGCACTGGTAAGATGACTGCAAAATGTATAATTGATGTCATGCAGGTATCTATATTGTCAACATTGCCACAAAATGCAGTTATTAGTCTCATTACACTGTCTACGAGGGAAAGGGAAACCCCCATCGGTTGTGAAACTACCAACAGGAAATACTGATTCATAAGAAAAACAAAGAATATTTGAATTATTAACACAATTAGAGATTCTCCAATGAAGTCACTTAGTGGCGCGTGTAGTGTTGGCATCTCCACTGTACATGACCAAGAATGAAGTCATCAGTTCTTCAAAATGTTATGTAAATATAGAACTGTTGTGTTATCTGTTCTCATGGTTGAAACTGAAACTCACATTTTCTGTAAATAAGTCAAACTCTCGTAAAGTACTGTATGATTAAATACAGTTGATAATGTCAGTGCAAATCTGTAAGTACACATTCACAAAACGTGAGATAAACTACAACTCTTGCTTGCTTCCTTGGCTCGATTAGTTACACACACGCACACACACGCACACACATGCATGCACACACGTCAAGTAGTCATTCATTTGTTCATTCAGTGTTAACGCCATAGTCAGTGTCAGCAGCTGAAACCACAGAGGTCATAGCAGTATGTATGCGCAGATGGACGCAAAATTTTGCCATTATTTGTGCAGGTGTTTTGTAATTCTCGGTCATGATACTTGTAATGTATTATTTTGTGTGTGTGTAATTGTTTTTCTTTGGATTTCTTTCATACTTAGTCATTTACAAAATTTGTGGCTACAGCAATCATCTTATATCCTGGATCAGTGCAGAATCTGAGGTCTTATGGTTATAGGCACATAAGTCAGACACAGTAAACTGCTTTGAGGCAGAGAAGTTTGGGATGTGTATTTATTTCAGTGCTGGGGGAAAAAGGGGAGGGGGGGGGGGGGGGCGTCAGCATAGGGTGACAAGACTTTGGCACGTTTTTGGTAGTAGTCATCATCCAGCATCCAGTGCTTTATTGCCCATTGGGATTTCAGAGGATTAGTGCTCAGCTACTCAGTCTAGATATTTTAGGTGAGGCAAACCAGCCATTCAGCCCTGAGTGGTTTTATGTGACCAACCAACACAAATCAACCCATGGACATAAACCTGCAAAGGCCACATCCAGTTGGAGTACTCAGTCCATTCAAACCAGTGATATTTACTGTTTTTTATATTATTCCGATAATTTATAGTGGTCGATGGGGATGCTCACCATCCACTCACTCGTGCTGCTCTCGGTTGACTGCCCTTTCCTCTCTTCTTTCCTTCCTCTTCTGTCCTTACTTCCTCCATTCTTTCTTCTTCTTTCTGCCTATGGATGACTTTACATTCCCTCTTCTGTCTACCTTTCCTTCATTCTTTCCTCTTCCTTCTGCTTGTGAATGACTCTACACTGAGTGACAAGCCAAATGGTTCCTGTACACCAGGAAATCATTTACTATGCTGGGTGGTAATCATATAGCCAAATTATGGTACTGGATGGTTTAGTGGGCAATTAAGGCGCTCCAATCGGATTGAGCCGGTGCAGGTTTCTATTCAAGGGGTGGTTGGGGTTTTTTTCTAACGTAATGCCACTCAGGGATGAGTGAGGCTGATTACTGTCATCTTAAATGTCAGGACCAACTTACCTAGCCCCGGGCTGCCACACTCCTCATGGGACAACATAGGATTATATGATGATGATAATGATAATTTATTCAGAAAATTTTTCTTCACCTCAGAATAGCATTTAAGAACTTTAAGGACTTCTTTGCTACTACACTACTATTTCTCTTACTATTTCTGCTACAACTACTACTACAACGTTACTATTACTACTACTGGAAACGATCTCCCTTAAGCTGAATAAAATAAGTTATTAACCAGATTAAAATGAAAATTATAGTATACATCAGTATGAAATGGGTT
>JAGKTI010000403.1:62514-72963 GCA_018397915.1 Birgus latro
TTTAGTTAAACACATAGGTTAGAACAATCCCTCCTGTCAATACGCTTGACAAATCAGACGAGTTGACACAGCAGAACATAGCTTAAAACGATGGGGAAAACAAATTTTGCAATAGGTTAAGTAAGGTTAAATCAGAGGATGATATCTGGAAGTCGCAACTGCGGATCACATACATAAAGCTAATTTTTTATAACCATTTGCAAAAACCAGCAGTATTTAAGAATTACACACAAGCAATGAAAATGTAAATTACTATGCTCATTGTTTAACATACGAGCTGTTGTATTGGCAGGCAGGGAAAGAAGAGGCTGAGGCAAGAGAATGCGTCGCAAAACGTTGAGCCATGACCAGAAGAGACGTGCCAGGAGGGATTATGCCCGGATGAAGCGGGCAATGGAGAGCCCGCGAGAGAAAGAGCTGCGACTCAAACTGGTGCGGGAACAGGCAGCTGCCAGGAGAGCTGCCGAGACCCTAGAGGAGACCGAGATGCGGAGGGCATATGCCAGGAAGCGGATCAGGGAGAGGGTCGAGGCCAGGAGGCGCCAGGAAAAGAAGAGCATGGAGAAATGGCTGTTCATGGCAATGAACATACAGCCAGGACTCTGTGCAGGTACTGCAACTGAGTAATGGCTTCAACACTTTGACCTTATTATTGATACCTTCAGATCAATTTTTTCAACTCAGGAGGGACTTTGGGGTCTGGAGAGGTTAGATTAGCCATCAATGGCTTGCTCAGTACTAGAGGTATATTTTAAGTTGCATTAAGTGTTGGTTCATTAGCCAGAATAAAAGGAAATACACCATCAACTCAAAGGTATTAACAGACAAAGATTATTTGCCTATACTGAAAGTTCCATCTTAACCAGTCAGAGGTTTTCATCTTTATGCAGCTTATTTCCCATTTCTGATTGGTAGAGTACAAGAATACAATGGCTTTCCAATATTTCCATAGCATTTCATTGTTACCAGCATCATTTTATAATGTTGCTCTCCTGTTACAGCTCAGTGATAGAATAAGGTAGTAGTACCACTGTTGGGCAAGTAATTAAAACCCCACTGAAACTAAATGTAAGAGAACCTTAATTATACCAATGTTTGCCTCACTTTCACTGCTTTACAGCCTTTCCATATCACTGCTTTGTTATGAGCACCACTCTCAAGCATCCATCCATCCATTATCCAATCCTACGTTGCCCCATGAGGAGCATTGGAGCCCGGAACTAGGTAGGTTGGTCCTGACATTTATGATGAGAGTGACCACCCTCACTCATCCCAGAGTGGCATTACATGAGCAATAAACCCCAGCCACCCCTTGGATATAAACCTTCACCGGGTCAGTCTGATTCGAGTGCCGTAATTACCCACTAAACCACCATGCACCATAATTTGGTTATTTGGTTACCACCATTTGGCCTATCACTCAGTGTAAAGTCACCCATTGGCAGAAAGATAAGGAAAGAATGACAGGAGAGGGACTGTTAAGTCTCCTGTAGGCAGAAGGACGAGGAAAGAATGAAGAAAGACGAGGAAGGAAGGAGGAGAGGAAAGGGAAGACACCCGAGAGCATCACTACTTTGAGTGAGTGGATTGCGAGTGCCTCCACCTATGATTGGCAAAATAATAGATTACCTTATGACTTCATGGACTTTCCATAGCACTTCTTCATGACTAGCATCACCTCCTAGTATTAAGGTCATCATCTATTTTTGACAATAAACTTAAAATTTCCATTATTCAGAGAAAATTCCAGGAAGTTATGGCATCTTTCCTCTGTCTCTGTTTGAAGTGTTTTAATTTTCATAAATGTATAAGTATTTTAAAGTTGCATTTTTGTACACCCATATCAAGCGCTCACGTGCAACTTCAGCGCTCCAACATGCATCACAATATAGCTTTGTGCAAAATTTACAAAGAAATACCATTGTTTTTTGCAGATAAATTGCTTACTAAATACTCCTTCTTGCAACATCTGGCATCTCCATTCCCCCACTAAGTCTCAACTGCACACTGTACAAGCAGTGCAGCCAGAGGTACATGAGAGAGAGGGTGTGTTGCTCAGTGCTCCTTGACCTATACCCACTTCCCACCAGTCTCGTTTGGATTTTCACCCCTCAAGCTCTGCCATTACCCTCCCACGCCCTTCAATATGCCGAAGAGAAAGCGTGACACTCTTAGAAGAGCTGCTGAGGAGGGGGAAGAACCTGTGAAATTGGCAGAAACTCAGAAAAGGATCTGCATCTCGACCAGTTGCACCTGGAGGCCTACACCACTCACCATTACCCTCTTCAGCACCACCTCCACCACCCTATACTTCGTTACCTGAACACCCTGAACCCTCTACCTCATTACCTGAACACCCTCAGCCCTCTGTTCATTACCTGAAGACCCTCAGGCCTCCACTTCACCCCAAACAACTTTTCATATAGCTAAGAAAAGAACTATTTGCTGGGCATTTAGAAAATATTCCTGAGGACACTGAAGAAAAGGGCACCATCTCCATGGGGAGGCGGTAGCTCGATCGGTAGAGAGTTGGCTTGCGGTCCCGTGGGACCCAGGTTCGAATCCTCGCTGGTGCAGGGAACAGTTTAAGGATTTGAATTTCATTAAATCAGGCTTTACTGATCTACCAGAAGACCCGCCGACATGTCGTAAAAATAACCCCGCTAATACCAATACACCAGTCCTGTATGAGACAGCCCTAGCATGTATTCAATATGGATGGTGGGTGTTAAGCGCTGAAGTGGTGACATGTAGAGGTGTATGGTATGTAGGAGGACGACTGGGCCTTGATAGCAGGCTGTAAAGCCTATGCCCAGAGTCGGACACATAAAAAAAAAAAAAAAAAAAAAAAAAAAAATGAACCAGCTGAATGAGACCTTGCTGAAGATGTGGTGCTGAAATGTCTGTGGCGGAGAAGTTGTGGCCTCCTACAAGTCATACTGCTACAGTGGCTGTCTTACCCATACCTATACAACACACCTTCCTGCCAAAAAACCTTCTTTGAAGACAAGAATCTAGTTAATGAAGAAAAGCATAAATGAAAACTCTAGGAGACAAATATGAAAGCTGTTTATGAGTCCCTGAATAATAACTTAGGGTATGCTAGGATCAACAGGCTTTCTTCATCTCTTTGATTTGTCACCATTAGCATTGGGGCATACCAAGACTATGCCCATTTCATCTACAACTACATGGAGAAGCACTACAAGTCAGTGATGGAGAAAAGTATCCAAGGCCTCATGAGATATTACAAGAAGTTCTCCATCGTCCCTGATCCATCTACAGGTCTCCTTGACATTGATGTCTCCTATGATGGCACCTGAATGACTGGTCGCCACACCTCCCACATTGTTCTTGGTTTTGTCATTGAGGTTGACTCTGGACCAGTGGTGGACTTCTATGTCCTCTCCACATGCCATGTGTACTTAAAGAAGAAGACATGTAATAAGCAGGAGTTCAACACCTGGATGAAAAACCTCAAGTCATCGTGCAACAAGAACTTCAATGGAATGGCTGCTGCAATGGAAACTGAAGCTGCAAGACGTCTATGGAGCTGAAGTAACCAGCTTGGCTTACGGTACACCACCTTCATTGGTGATGGGAACTCGAGCACTTATCGTGCTATTACTGACCCTGATCCCCATGATGTCCCTGTCATCAATGAAGCATGTGTGAACCATGTCAGCAAATGACTGGGAACTCGTCTCTGCAAACTCAAGGAGGCATTTACTGTTCATGGTACCAAGAAAGGCAAGTAGGTGTGAAGGAGTGACCTTGGAAGAGCTGGTATGCTAATGGACAACATCAGCAAAATGACTGGTTAGTATTGGCAAGCTCTTTGTGGAGACAAGAGCCCTTAGTCATCTTTCAGTGACGTGCAGAATGCAATCATGGCATCATACATTCATGTTATTTCCACTGATGAAAGGCCTTTGCTGAACATCAACCCACATAAGGAAAACCCTTGATGTTTACCAGAAAGCAGAAAGCAGAGTTCACCGGGAAGGAGCCAAGGAAGCACTGTGAAACCTGGTACCTCACAAGAATACCTCCAGAACTGAGAAAAAGAATCCGAGACATTTACAATGACCTCACTTCAGAAGACCTCCTCAAATGCTGCAAGAAAGGTAGAACTCAAAACCCTAATAAGTCTCTTCACAGCAAGTTGTGGATCAAATGTGCCAAGCACAAATTTGCAGGATTTCATTGAGTCAAGTTTGCTGCCCAGATCACCTACCTTGACCACAACTTTGGCTGCTTAGCATCTTGCCTCACGACTCACATGAATGGCAAAATGTAAGGACTTTGGAGTCTGAACAGTCCTTTCCAAAGTTCACAAGAAGTAGAAAGAAGAAAAAAGAAAGATGAGAGTGAGTATGCCCCTGACAGCTTCCAGCTTGCAAACTTGGCAACATGGAGGAAGGTGGTGCCTTCCAAAACCCTCACTTTTATGTGAATAGTATCCCATCTAATGGGAGGGGACCAAGTACCAGCAAAATTCATAAGTTAGAGGATCATATGTAATTATGATAAGCACAAATAAACAGGGAATCCAGAAGAAAAATGAAAACAAAACCTTTTCATAACTTTGACGGTCATTTTCAGAAAATGTATGTTTTTAACCTTTGAACTCTATTAACTCCTAAACTAATAAAGCAGGAGGAAAAAAATAAAGTCACCGCTGGAAAGCCCATAAAATTTACTATAAATTCTGTCATTGGAATGTTTGTATAATGATGTGTTTGGTGTACAGAGTTTGCCAGACATCCAGGAAATTGGTAAAATGGGAAACTTAAATTTTCATCCAAATAAAAAATATCACTGATATTCTTCTAAAGCAAATATCAAAAAATGTATTAGAATCTGTAAAGCATCTCTTTATGAGTAGTTTGCTACATAGTAAGCCATATAAATCTAATAAACCAAATTTGATGAAACTTATACTCAAACAGTCTCTCATATATGTCAATAACTGATGTAAATTGCAGCCTCCTAGCCCCAACAGTTTAGGAGCATGTTGAAAAAACCTTTACCTCTTAATTTTGGGTGGAGTACTATTCCCTCTCTTTTTTTTTTTCTTTTTTTTTTTAAACTCTAACTTGGCCCAAAATTGCCACTTCTCCATCTTCACTGTTGAGTTGTAATAATAAATGAACACTTGAATATAATGCTAGTTATGGAGAAGTGCAAAGGGAACAATGTAGGGTTGTAGCACTGTCTATTTCTGCCACTTAGTTATGTGAAATAAGCTGCAGAAGGATGGAAGCATGGGCCAAGTTAAGGTGAGAGAACTACTGTATAATACTCTCATGCTTGTTCTCCAGGTGATATGTATAAAAAATTTATGGTAAATGTGGCAACCATCATCCACTAACTTGATGTAGTGTTGCTTACTTCTTCGTTCACCTTTATCATTCTCTTCTTCTTGCCCTCCTCTCTTCTTGTTTCTGCCATCTTTCCTGTCACTTTTTATTACCTCTCTTTCTTTTTCAGATGGCTTTACATTGAGTGACAAGCCTGTTGGTTTCCTCTAAACCAGGAAACCATTTACAATGCTGGGTGATAACCAATCCATATGTGTTCCCTTTGTATTAACAAGTGGTTTAACGGAGGGTTAGTGCCCCTCCCCGTAAAACTGACTCAGAGATAAACGGCCACCCCTTATGGGATTATGGCATCTGGCCCTAGTTAGATAGATAGATAGAATTTCCTCATACCAGGCATGCCTCCACCTTTCAGATGTTCATAATCATGAGGTTAGTAGTTGTACCTTTAGTTTCATCCAAAATGTGAACCTGATGGATTGCAGGTTGGAGTTGCGCTTCTCCAGCAGTCCGTCATCATCCTTTGTTGGGAATAGGGAGGGAGTTGAGGCACGTACAGCTGAACAGTGAAGCCTTCCGGTTATACCAGTGCCATCACTTGAAGGCGTCCCTCTGCAGCATTGCACCGTATAATAAGTCCTTGTGGTATTTTGACTTTTTATTTCTGCATTTGTTTTTCCTGTTAATATCAGAGCTTTGAGGGTATTGTGGGACGTGGCCATACAGTTGGAACTACTGAACCTCTTTAGTCCACTTTTTATTGTTTCTAGAGAAGGGCAAGAAGTTGTATGCAGCCTTCATGGATCTGGAGAAAGCATATGACAGGGTGGACAGACAAGGTTTGTGGAAGGTATTAAGAATATATGGAGTGGATGGGAAGTTGTTGAAGGCAGTGAAGAGTATGTATGAGGGTGCTAAGGCTGCAGTGCGTGTGGATGGCAAACTGAGTCAATCTTTCCATTTGAAGGTTGGATTGAAACAAGGATGTGTCATGTCTCCATGGTTGTTCAATCTGTATATGGATGGGGTTATAAAAGAGATACAAGGTCGGGCAGTGGATGTTGGAGCGGCCCTAGTGAGAGAGGGCAGTGTTTGGAAACTACCTGTATTGTTGTTTGCAGATGATACTGTGTTGTTGAGTGAAGACGAAGGGGAGCTGCAAGGCTTGGTAGATGAGTTTGGGAGAGTGTGTAAGAAACGGAATCTAAAGGTGAATGTGGGGAAGAGTAAAGTGATGGTCTTCGAGAGAAGTGAAGCCAGTGAGTGTACAGTGAGATTGGATGGGAAGGAAATGGAGAATGTGAGTGAATTTAAGTACTTGGGCAGTGTGATGAGTAAGGATGGTAGTCTGGAGGGTGAAGTGCTCGAAAGGGTACAGCAGGGAAGGAAGGTTGCTGGTTCGTTGAAAGCAGTGATAAGAAACAGGGAGGTGAGCATGGAAGTGAAAAAGTTGTTACATGACAGTATTGTGATACCAACTCTGACATATGGAAGTGAAGCTTGGACCCTGTTGGAAGGACAGAAGTCAAGAGTGAGAGCAGTGGAAATGAGTTATTTGAGAGGAGCATGTGGAGTCACATGGAGAGACAGACTAACAAATGAGGAAGTGAAGGAGCGTTGTGGTGTGGTTGAGGATGTGATGGGAAGCGTTAGGAGAAACACGTTAAGGTGGTTTGGGCATGTGGAGAGGATGGAGAGTGAAAGATTGACGAGGAGAGTGTATGTGAGTGAGGTGGAGGGGGCGAGAGGGAGGGGGAGGCCGAGGATGAGATGGAGGGATGGAGTGGAGAGGTATATGAGAGAGGGGGGTGTGAGTTGGGAGCGTGGTAGTGAAATGGCAGGGGACAGAGTGACATGGAGGCGATTTGTTTGTGGCCACCCCGTTCGGGATTGAGGCGTCTGGCAATAGATAGATAGATAGATACGTCCCCATCCCACACTGCCACAGGCTCCAGCGGCAGTACAGTATAGGAAGGATGTTGCCCAGTGAGTTTTTCTTCCTATGGCCAGCCTTTTGTTGTGCAACAAAAAGATTGGCTCAGGCATGGTAAATAAACACTGGCTTCTCAAGCTCGCAGTCTTTATTCACAAAGTAATTACACTTAATGCTTGCCAGCTACACTTCACTGTTTTCACCAGTACTGGAGCTATACAATCTTCACTAGACAATGTATTTTATTGCAGACAAGCTAGAGTGTCGCCTGGAAGTTGAGCCAGAGTGGTATGATTCACACAGCGCAACTCCACACAGTGTAAGTACAGCTTTGAAACAGAATGGAGATGTTGGGAGAGAGAGAGGGAGAGACAGACAGACAGAGATAGAAACAGTCAGACAGACAGACAGTGACAATCAGAGAAGTTAGAGCTTGAATTCATAATATTCTGTAACATTTTGGGTTACATAGAATCCAGTATGTTAGAAGAAATAAAGAATTCAAGATCTAACATATGTTTCTCGCTTACCCAACATTTCCACTTGTCACAGTGGTTTCTGTACACTGAACCAGATTTATCATCCAGACTATGCAGCGCCCCACAGTGTAAACACAGATCTTCAATGGAAGCCTTTATTGTGTTTTGTTTTTTATCTGCAGATTCAAAGAAGAGTATCAAAAATATACATATTTGCCTGTGAAGTGAAGCTGGAATGGTGAGTAAGTGGCAAGCCCTTTTCACTAGACATGCTGTTTTTAGGTCTCCAACTTAGGTACTTCCATGTTTCTGGACACTATATCACCCAATGCATAGATGGGAAGAGGTCTGGGGGTTGATGGTGATGATGATAAGAGAGTTTGGTGATAGACTCGACAGAATAGTCATTGTTCTGTCATTTAATTTAACTTTTTTTTTTCTTTTTTAACCTCAAAGCTGTAACGTCACTATAACATGTTAATCTAATCCGACAAATATCTGTAAATCCTCGTAGCTCAGTTAATGGCTAACTAGTTGAATTGTAGGGCCAGCAAAAATTAACTAAAGGATAACTGATGACACTAAATACAGTGTTTTGCATTTCAGACCAGCAGAGTAGCACCAGAGGTGGTGTACATCAAACATGAACCCCAGGATGAACAAGGTTAGGACAACTTGAATGTTATATTGCAACTAACACCAGATGATTTTATTCAGGTAGGAGTGAGTCATAGGAGGCTGAGTTAATTCTTAAAAAGTCCCTGGAACAAGGTTAGTGTGGTGGTGGTGGTGGTGTTCTAGTGACAAAGATACTGCTGACCTTAGGGATGCAAGTTCAATCCCAGGCTAGTTTGCAGTTGGCTTTTACAGTTTTTATTTTACTTATTCACCACAAGGACTTTTTTTTTCTGTTGTCTCCAGATGAAGATGTTAATATAGGTGTAGGCTGTATCAAACCCCAGCAAAGAAATTCTCATAAGATGAATAAAAATACCTGGTACAAACAAGAATGAAATGTACTTCGTATGTAGAAAGTGAAGGTTTTTGTCAGGTTAGCATGTGTAAGCCTTGGTCAACTGGTTGCTGCTTGACTGTGTGTGTGTGTGTGTGTGTGTGGATGGGTGGGTGAGTGGGTGGGTGTGTGGGTGGGTTGATGGGTTGTGTGTGTTTGTGTGGGTGGGTGGGTTGTGTGTGTCTGTTTTCGTACCACTGCTTTCTTCATTCTAATCTCACTGTATTTCATATTTTTTCTCACTGTGGTGTATTTTCACTTCTCTCTGCACATGTTTTTCTGTTACATATCACACCCACATATCTCCTGCAATGCATATAACATTATATGTAAAACAGTAATTAAATTTTGTTGCAGACAAGTTGGAGTGTTGCGTGAAAGTTGAGCCGGAGTGTTATGACCCAGACTATACAGCCCCACACAGTGTAAGTACAGTGTTGAGCTGGAGTAGAGATGTTGGGTGAGAGAGAGGGGGGGGGTGTAACTTGAATTCTTTATTTTCTTAAACATTTTGGGCTACACAGAACCCAATATGCTGGAGAAAATAAAGGATTCAAGTTCTCACCTGTGTCTGTGTGCTACCCAACATTTCCACTTGTCACAGTGGATTATCTATGTTGAACCAGATTTACCACCAGACTGTGCAGCCCCACACAGTGTAAATACAAATCTCCAGCTGAGGCATTTGTTTTGTGATGTTTTTTTATCTGCAAACACAAAGAAAAGAGTTCAAAAATATATGTCTGTGAGGTAAAGTTTGAATGGTAAGTGAAGAAGTGTCGAGCCCTTTTCAGTAGACGTGCTGTTTGTAGGTCTCCAACTTAGTTACTTCTCATATTTATGGACACTGTGTCACCCAATCCATAGGTGGGAAGAGGTCTGGGTGTTGATGATGATGGTGATGAAAATGAATTGGGTTTGGGGATGTTCATTCATTCATTCATCGTCCAGTCCTACGTGCTAGACAGAATATAGAGTTAGACATTGTTCTGTCATCTAATTAAAACTTTTTTTACCTCTTCAAGACTGCAACATCACCATAACATGTTAATCTAATCTGACAAATGTCTGTAAATCCTTTAAGCTCGGTTAATGGCTAACTAGTTACTGGAGAACCATCAAGAATTAAACGAGGGATAACTGATGACACTAAATACAGTGTTCTGCATTTCAGACCAGCAGAGAAGCACCAGAGGTGTACAGCAAATTTTACCCCCTGGAGGAACAAGGTTAGGACAACTTGAATGTATTATTCCAGCTAACACCAGATGATTTTATTCAGGTAGGAGTGAGTCATAGGAGCCAGAGTTAATTATTAAGTCCCTGGAACAACAAGGTTAGTGTGGTGGTGGTGGTGGTGCTCCAGTGGCAGAAAGATACTTCTGACCATAGGGATGCAAGTTCAGTCCCAGGCTAGTTTGCTGTTGGCATTTACAGTTTTTGTTTTACTCATTCACTACAAGGACTTTTATTTTTTCTGTTGTCTCCAGATGAAGATGTTAATATAGGTGTAGGCTGTATCCAACCCCAGTTAAGAAATTATCTCATAAGCTGAATAAAAGTGCCTGGTACAAACAAGAATGAAATAATTAGTTTGTACTCAGGATGGAGAAAATGAAGGCTTTTGTCAGGCCATAATGTGTACGTCTTGGTCACTGGTGGCAGCTTGACTTTGTGTGTGTGTGTGTGTATGTGTGCACC
>JAGKTI010000403.1:77898-111391 GCA_018397915.1 Birgus latro
CAGGGCTAGGCAAGTTGGTCCTGACATTTAAGATGAGAGTGACCAGCCTCACTCATCCCTGAGTGGCATTATGTGAGCAGTAAACCCCAACCACCCCTTGGATATAAACCTGCACAGGCTTAATCAGGTTGGAGCACCTTAATTACCCACTAAACCACTAGGTGCCATAATTTGCTTATATGGCCACCACCCAGCATGGTAAATGGTTTCCTGTTGTGCAGGAAACCATTTGTCTAGTCACTCAGTGTGGAGTCACCTGTAGACAGAAGGAAGATCAAAGAAAGAAGGACGTAAGAGGAAGGAAGGAAAGATGGAAGGACGAGAGGAAAGGACAACCATCCAAGAGCAGCACTACATTGAGTGAGTGGAGGGTGAGTGCCCCACCTACCACTTATATATATGTATATGTATATGTATGTGTATATCATCATCCGGACCTCCTTTCCCACCCAAGGGCAGGGTGAAGAGTAGCAACGTCCAGACAGCCCAAGTTTTCCCAATCCAATGGGCCACGCTTCCATTCACTCATCATTCAAGCCCCCGGAATCCTGGCTCTATTTGATATGCCAAAAACACTCACCACATTCTGTCACTTCACATAAACGTATCCGGTATACTGTGGGCTCGTATAGTGCGCGAGTGGATGGGTGGTCCACAACCTCACGCACTCAGAGTTCGCGTACTGTGAATACATAATCTTATGGGAAAAATAACATATGGGCGGGACCGCCTCAAACGTTGATATTTTTTTAACCTTAGAGATATAATGAACAAAAAATTTTAAAGACATATACAAGAGATACAGCTAAAGTAACAAAAATATGGTCAGTCCCCTTAAGAACAGTACAGTAGACAACAGGCCTGATGGACTTAAATAGCAGGGGTTCTGAGGCACAGCAACACACTTCGAGTGCCCCCACTGTCCTGGCCGCACCACGCATGTTAAACGGTTGCCAGTGTTGTATTATTCTAGGCTTTGATGAAGAAATTTATGGCCTGTCGAATGTTATATTTCTTCCAGAATGCAGCAACAGTCATGATGGTGGGGGTTGCAGGTATGCCAGGTGAAGCAGGTGAGTCAGGTGGGGTTGTGGAGGTGGATGGGGAGGTGGCTGTTGAGTCAGGTGGGGCAGTGGAGGGGATGGCAGCGGGCTCAGGGAAGGTGGCGATGGGAGGATCCTCCGTTTCCTCCTTGCTACTGCTCACATTTTTGGCAATTTCCTTCGTCTCTTCTTGTTTGTCTGTTTCATTCCTCATCTTGCTATGGATGTATTTGCAGTATAACAACTTGGCATTCGTGAAATAACCATTATTCAGGTGAATCCAAACGTTATTATAGAAACTGAGTATCTATTCTAACTTACCGTTATTCTGAAAACATTATTGTTGAAGTCGTTATTGGTGAGATCTTACTGTAGACTCCTCTTGAGCACCTTCCCCACCAGCCTCTAAGGCACGATGGGTGCATCATGCAGTGGGGGGGGGATGCGTAGTCTGGGAAAATAGCGGTTTTGGGCCACTCTTTGCCTTTGCCTTGTGTATTGTGAGGCTAAATTCGCACATTCAAAGTTTTATGGTTATGATTTTGTCTCTCGTGTACTATGCAATTCGCGCACTGTGATCATGCGTACTATGCATGCCCACTGTATATATATATATATTGTATATATATTCCCATTTCCTGGTGGTATGATCTAGTATGGGAAGGCTCTCTTGCTGTGAAGGGTGTGAAAAATATACCCTGAACTGAAAGAATATGCCAGTGTTTAGCAGTAAGGAAAAGTAAATTTAAAAAAACTCTTCATTGGATGCAGTGAGTGTACATTCATATCCATAAGACTCCTTCCACATCCAGCCTTCTTATGGGCTTATATTGTCATTGGGAAAGGAGGCTCTCTAGCACCTCTTTCTCAGCAATTTATTTTTTGGTGTGGCTAGCTAATATCCTTTTGTACATTATCTGTGCAGGGTATGGCAATGTATGAATGACTGATATAACACAGAATAGGACAGTAAGGTGTAGTAAGCAAAATAAATCACTCAGGAAAAGGTGGTAGGGAGCTTCTTTAACTGACAAGAATCCTGTCCAGAACAAATGAAGTATTGTATTCCATGTAATACCATATGAGTTTATGCAGGTGAGAGTGAGTTGTAGGAGCCTCCTGAGGTTGTAAATACTGTCACCATTAGCCTTCTTCTGGTTGGAACAATTGCAGCGTTCTGTTTCAGTGATTACCAAGTGATTTTAGTCATCTTAGAGTGAGCGATAGGAACCTGAGTGTGTTGGCCTCTACCATTCGCTCATTCTGGTACCACCTCATTTGGCCCATTCACAGCACATCCCTATATTGTACTCTAACCTGAGTGTGTTAGCCTCTGCCTTTCTTTCATTCTGATACCACCTCATTTGTCCCATTCACAGCATAGCCCTATACTCGTATTGTACTTTTTCCACTTTAATTTGGTGTAAAATTGCCATCTCTCTATCTTGAATGCTAATCTATAACAGGGTTTCATTTTTTAATTTTTGCATTTAAAAAATGTATGTCATGCCATCTGAAAATTTAAAGCTTACCCACCAACCTGTCTGCATAGCTACCAACTAGCCACCATCTATCAATATAACTACCTTTTTACCTTCCTCACACAGACAAAGAAGAGGATGCTTGTATTTCGAGTCTGCCAGTAATCTCAAACTACTATTCAGTTGCCCTGGAGGGGAGGTCCACTGATGCCCCAGCCAATGCGTCCCTTCAGGGGGATGGGGCGGGGGTCCAAGGTTAGTTTGCGTGTTAGCCTCATGTGTATTGCTGCTGCTACTGCCAGATAATTTAATTTTGCTTTGGACAGGACCCGTGTCATGGTGGAGATAGTAAACACTTGGGTCAGAATCAGTCTTTATTTACTCCTTTAGTACATATTTAACTTCCATTTCTGCCTGTGTGGCTTGTTTAATAGTTCCCCTTGAGTTGCAGTAACAGTTGAAAAAACTGTGATAGTATGTAACACATTCTTGACATAAGGAGGACTGGCTACGTATAAACTGATTTGCAAGACAGGACATGTGATTCCAGACTTAAATCAGATGTTAGATTTTGTAAATTTATAATGTTTTCAGACATGGTATCCTGAAACACAAATGCCCACTGAGCAGTTCTACGATCCAACAAGAATAAGAAGTTGAGAGAGTGACAGGTCATGTGAAATTGTGGCTGACGTCTGAGAAGACAGGAACTTTTCGGCTTTGCACTGCAGTGTTTCAGCTTTTGATTCTCTGCACCAGGTACTGTTCTGTCAGTGAAAGTTTCTGTTTTTTCATGTTCATTCTGTGCAGCCTTGAAAGACAGTTCGCGATGACATGCAGCCATAGGATCAAATATCCTAATGTCAGTGAGAGCCTTCTGCCTACGTGTCCAAAAACCTCAAGATGACAACCACTTTTTCATCATTTGTTGTGTTTGCTCTTCTGTGGATGAAGTGCTCACCAGCTAGAGGGAGCAGAGCTGGCTCTGTGGTGACATCATGACATATTTCCTGTAGTATTTTCACAGTGAGGTCACTTACTTCATCATGTTGAATGCACACAAAACCTCCCATCTTGCAAACCATTACATGGTTTTCATTAACGACATTGCCACAGGCACATTGTTGAGGTACATTTTCTGTTGGCTACCTGTACCTCAAGGCTGTGACATCAATAAACTCAAATGGAAGTCTTTTGCCTTGAGAGGCAGGGTTGTCAGCCAGTTTGATATTGCAGCCTCATGTGCCAATTCAGTTTATCTGCACTGGTACTGCTACTACTGCTTCAGCAACTGCCAGTATTTCTACTGCTGCTAATACTGCTACTACTACTATAGCCAGGCTTGGGTCCAAATACAAGTACAGTACTTGTACTTGGACTTAGACTTAAGTACAAATGTGTACTTGTACTTGGGATTAAAAAATCAGTGTACTTGTACTTGGGCCAAATGTACTTGAAAAAATCAAATACTTTTAAGTACTTTTCAAGTACAGTACAGTACAGTCATGTAGGGTACACTGTTTAAACAACTAAGTGACAATAACTGCTTTGTCAGTGGCATTAAACTTATTATTATAAGTTATAGTATTTATTTCTACTGGGTGCACTAGAGATGTAGTGGTATTAGAGGTAGACTGCGAGATAATGCAGTGTTTGTGATAAGTGGGTGCACAAGAGATGTAGTGGTATTAGAGGTAGACTGCGAGATAATGCTGATTTTATGTGTGCGGCGTGTCGGGGAGAGCAGGTGGAGAATGTTAGGCATGAAAGGATTGAACTTGCTGGTGAGTCTCTTGAGTGTGTGGAGGAGTTATGTTATTTGGGAGACATGTTATGTGCCGGAGGTGGGGCTGGAGTTAGCTCGGTTGCTAGGGTGAGAAGTTGTTGGAAGAAGTTCAGGGAGCTGTTGCCTCTCCTGACATTGAGAGGACTCTCCTTACGTGCTAAGGGGTCTTTGTATCCAGCATGTGTTAGGAGTGTGATGCTGTATGTTAGTAAGACCTGGGCAGTAAAGGAAGAGGATATTCGCAGGTTTAAACGTACAGAAATGACAATGATTAGGTGGATGTGCAGTGGGTCCCTGCGTGCAAGGCCTGGGGGGGCTGGGTTTACGATGGAAGAGTTGAGAGGTAGGATGGGACTGGAGTGTATTGATGTTGTGATGAGGAGAGGTAGGCTGAGGTGGTTTGGACATATGGAGAGGATGGGTGATGATAATTGGGTACAGAGGGTGAGAAGTGTTAATATTGGGGATGGGGCTGGGAGGGGTAGACCGAGAAAGACATGGGACGAGGTCATTAAGTGTGACTTAAGGGTTAAGGGACTGAACAGGGAGGCTGCCAAAGATCGAGCAGCATGGAGAGCCGCCATTAGGTGACCAAGGCTGACGCATGCAAGCATGTTGGAGCCTTCAAAAACGAAAACGAAAACGACTGTAAATAAATTTATATCGTAATAATAACTTAAGCTCAGTTGCTACTAGTCCTATCTGGCAGCTCTGGTGAACACACTTCTGGTCTCAACAGGCACCAGCATCTTTACTCTCTTCCTGTCGCAACCTCTCACTTCAGTAGTTGTCTTTCTTTAGCCATCATTTATAGCACTCTGAGTGGCATCATGGCATTATCTAAGCATTCTGACATATGGAGACACTTCAGAGTACCAGTGGATACTACTGGAAATTTCAAGGCAGTCTGCAAGTAGTGTAATGCTGGAATGCCATGCTCCAAAAGTGACCATACCTGACCACACTTGACTTCTAGTGACTTAGTGAAAACTTCATTTTTTTTTATAGTCGTACAGTTGTGTTCCTAATAGAAAGTATGGCAAAATTGCCGTGCGTTAGTATCAGTAAACATTGAAATTAGTCAGTTGTTGTGGTGGACATATACTGAGATTGACTCTGATGATGTTGACCGGTGACCTGACCTCAAACTTGTATGAGCTTTTGTTGTATGGTGAAGCTAACTGTACATCAGCCTAAAAGTTAAATTTGTTGGAATTTGGCTTCAGAAATTATGTTACATGACAAAAAGTTATTGATAGTTTTTAGCTATCACAAGCTTTTCTCAATGTGGGTGTTAAAAGCACCCCCCCCACTCCCTCCAGGGCCCACACAGGTTGAGGTTAAATATTTATTAATGTTAAATATGTGCCATTATCATTTCTAATTTTATTAACTAATTGTAAATTGCAAACCAAGGAAAATATGATTTACTTTGCTATTTATAAAGACTTCAAGTATCACACTTATGTTCTGTATCAAAATTTTAATTGCAAGTCAAGAGAAATATAATTGTCTTCCATATTTTTTAAGATTGCATGTATCACACTTATGTTTTATATCAAATTTCCTTTATACAGTATTATTAAATTCTAAATTATCAATTAAACTTGGATCCACTCACTAGGCACTATGGGCAGCTCTTACTGCCTTGCAGGCAGATCTTCACCCACTTAAGGCTTGTAACTCAGTGTTGAGTCACCCACGGGCAGAAGGACGAGGAAAGAATGAAGGACAGAAGGGGATGGAAGGAAAGAAAGATGGAGAGAAAAGGACAGACACCCGAGAGCAGCACTACATTGAGTGAGTGGATGGTGAGTGCCCCCACATACCACTATAATAATAATAATAACAATAATAATCATCATCATCATCTAATCCTGCATTGCCCCATAAGGGGTGTAGCAGCCCAGGGCTAGGCAAGTTGGTCCTGACATTTAAGATGATAGTGACCAGCCTCACTCATCCCTGAGTGGCATTATGTGAGCAATTAACTCCAACCACCCTTTGGATATAAACTTACACAGGCTCAGTCCGACTGGAGCCCCTTAATTACCTGCTAAACCACCAGGTGCCATAATTTGGTTATATGGTTACTGCCCAGCATAGTAAATTGTTTCCTGGTGTACAGGTAACCAGTTTAGTTGTCGCTCAGTGTAGATTCACCCACAGACAGAAGAGGAATAAAAGAAAGAAAGACAGAAGAGGAAGGAAGGGAGGAAAGGACAGTCACCCGAGAATGGCACTACATCGAATGAGTGGATGGTGAGTGCCCTAATAATAATAATAATAATCTTTTGCTACAACTCAGCATTCAGGATGAGTTGAGTTGGTAGTTTTAGGCTGAGTTAAAGTGAACAGAGTGTAGCACATCAGAATATTTCACATACTCATTTATTAACAGAAACAGATTATTAAAATTATATTTTGTGTAAATATATATTTCTTATTTGTTTCATACCATGTTTTATTTTCCTTAATCTGCCTAATTTTTCTCAGCTTCTCTCTCAATTCTTTTATTCCTGCTCTCTCTGTACACACTTATTCAGTTTGGGTGAGATTTTAAAAACTGGAGGGGTTAGATATAGCCTTCATTAACCCCTTCAGTATGACAGGTCTTTCCAAAACTGAATAAAATCATCTGGAAGTATCTATCTGTCTGTCTATACCCAGAAGCCATAATCTCATATGGGGTAGCCATTTGTCTTTGAGTTAGTGGTTTTCCTGGAGGGGCACTAACCCTCTGCCAACCCATTTGTTGACATGTAGGGAGCATGTATGGGTTGGTTATACAGTAACCACCCAACATTGTAAATGATTTCCTGGCTTACAGGAAACCAGTAGTGTTATGCTGGAGTACTTTTGGTCACTTGGTCACATGGGGTTCTTCTAAACAGGGAGGAACACCAAAGCATGATTCAACACACCATAGACACATAAAGCAAGATTCGACAGGGTAGACACATAAACTTGAGATGACAGAACAAAAGGTTTATTATATTTGAGGACTCTGTACACAGCTTTACATACGTGTGAGGATAATTATACTGTACATAGGAAATGGTCAGTTGCAGTGAGAGGGGATTTGGAAGGAGTGGTCTGGAGGTTATGCCCTGAATACAATACAGTACTGACACTTATTGCCTGGGTCTCTCTGGAAAAATGGATGGGACCGGAATTGTCTCTACGTCTGTATGGGGTGTTGTGGTGTAGTGACTTAATTATGGTAGGGTTAAGGGAGAGATAGACTATGACTCTGGCTCCGAAGAGTGGAGGCCTGATGTCCGTCTCTTTCTCTCTCTCAACCTGGGGATAGAGTGGTGTTGTCTGTACCCAGAGTGGGTGTGGCAATGAAGTTAGAAAGGACCCAAAGTAGTTGGGACAACAAGTTTGACATTATTAAGCCTGGAATTCCTTTTCCAGGGGTAGGAGGGCAAGGTCTAGCAGTGTACAAGAAAGGGGGTGAAGGGGGGAAATCCACTCCAGAGATCAGAGGGGGGGGGGCAGTCAGCCTGTTTCCATGGGGCGCTGTGACCCTCGAGTCCCTGGACCAGCCTCGGTGCATCCATGGGGTGAGGGCAAATTCAGGAACTTCTGCATTGCCAAGCCATCTCTAGCAAGTTCGAGTGTGCTGCCTCTAGCACGCACAGGGGAAAACTGGGACTCCTTCTGCGTTTTTGAGCCACCTCTAGCAAGCACGGGTGTTGCCAGGCCACATCTAGCAAGCACGGTTGTGCCGCCTCTAGCAGGCAGTATGTTGCTGGGTTCCCATCACCACTGGTACAGGTGGCTGGGGCAGTGACGGTGGCTAGGTGGTGATTCCGGCCTAGACGGTCTTATAGTGGCTGTGCACCCTGGCTTTCTGTATCCCTCTGGCTCGTGCATGCACACTGTGGCTACTCGATGGTGGCTTCTTGTGTTGCTGTTCAGTGGTTGCAGTTGGAGCAGTTCCAGTTATTTTAATTAGGCTTGTCATTCAATGTAAAGCCACTTGGAGCAGAGAGAAGTGTAATAAAAAGTGATAGGAAAAATGGGAGAAATATGAAGAGAGGAGGGAAGACACAGAAAGAATATGATAAAGGTGAAGGAAGAGGTAGGCAGCACTACATCAAGTGAGTGGGCGATGCTTACTACCACCTACAATCTTCTGGAAGTATCTATCTATCTATCTATTGCCAGATGCCTTAATCCAGCACGGGGTGGCCACAAACAAATCGCCTCCATGTCACTCTGTCCCCTGCCATTTCACTTCTGGAAGCAGCAAGACTAAAATAAAAACCCATAATAATCTGGTAGGAATAAAATAAAAAAATAAAGTACTGAGCCTTTCATGAAAGGGTTAAATTTCTTATGCCACCAGGGGATATGAAACAAACTTAGTTTTTCTTTTCTTTCTTTTTCCCACAACATCACTAAGGTTTGTATGGGGAACCATGATGCTGGCGGTCACTCAGTGTGGATATATTTATGAAAATGATACATGTGGGGCATGGAAAGTGATTGTGGTAAAGAATTCATTATCATTTAAAGTTATGGAGTAAGAACTGATTATACAGATTCTCTCAGAACGCAAGGTAATAAAATACAAATATTGTGCAGACCATGGGGTCAAAAATATTGCATTGGAAAATGAGATCATTTAATTTTTCCGAAACTATACTGCCGGAAAAAGCTCTTTGGGAGAGGGGGGGGGCATGATTCCTAGCAGACTTACCACTCAATGCATTTAAACTTTCCAAAACTAAAAATCTTTCGTTTTAGTTGTTTTAATTATAGGAGATAAGTAAGTACAAATACAATAAGATATTTATTGCATATATATTTTGCGAAATAACACTTTTAAGAGTTCACTATTTTGCCGAAAATAGGGGAGGGGGGGAGCATGCGACCCCCAAGCCCCGCCCTAAATCCCTGCCTGTCGTAGGTTACATGCTACAGATTATTTTGTAAATTGGCTGGAATTTGAGAAGGAAGCCCATTATACCCCTGTATCACGTGTTATACTCGTTATTAAATAGTGTTCAGCGGTAAGCAACAACGTTAAGCAAACGTATAGGTAGGCCACTCATACTAACTTAGCTCCTTCTAAGAAGCAAAAAGTATATATATTGCAGCAGCTGGCTTTAACACAGCATATTCCTGGACAATCAACACGCATCCATAGATGACGGATGGCACTGATCAGTCTCTCATCCTTGGCATTGGCCACCGTATGCCTGGCCAACTTGACCACCCCCAATTTTAAGGGGATAACCCCTCTAACCTCCTGAGGAGCCTTCTTGGGCCACCTCACAATTAGGCTTGGCCATATCATCTCTGAAATCTTAGTTACATCCCTCCAGTATAAGAGCTGGACATTAATGCATGTAAATGCTAGACAGAATGGACTAGCGCCTGATTACTACAACGGGCAAGGGAAGCGAAGCGACCCAGGCATTGTAAACAATAACAAACATTGCCAACGGTTTGTCAAATTATCAATTTCCTTCCACACAGTCTCATCAGTCAAAGGTTTCGGTGCTGTGGACAGCCAGGACGTCTCATCTGATTCAGGAAGGAGTTGGGGTAGCAAAATTCTGCCATAGTGAATTTTCAAGACTACACAAACGCCAGAAAAAGACATCCCCCCCCCTCCCTGTTTTTGCCAAGAAACAACCAGGCTGAGAAGCAGTACCCTGAATACTACTAGGCGTTGAGAACCAAAAGGTGAAGGAATAGGAGAAAGACAATACGAAAATAAGGTAAATATATGACCTAAGTACCCGTAATGTCTACCGGGTAGATTTTGTGGTACTGTTTTGGTGCTGGGGTCAGTACTGCACAAAAACGTACTTTTTTATGCATATGTGTGTGTGTATGGTGGCGACCATCATCCACTCACTTGATGTAGTGCTGCCTACTTCTTCCTTAGCCATTATCATTCTTTTTCTGTGCCTGCCCTCCTCTCTTCCTGTTTCTCCCATCTTTCCTGTCACTTATTGCTTTTCTTTTCTTTACAGGTGGCTTTACATTGAGTGACAAGCCAAATGGTTTCTGTAAGGCAAGAAACCATTTACAACGCTGGGTGTTAACCATGTAACCAAACCATACGTGCTCCCTACGTGTCAACAAGTGGGTTGGTGGAGGGTTAGTGCCCCTTCCTGTAAAACAAATAGCTCCAAGTCAAATGGCCACCCCTTACGGGATTATGGCGTCTGGCAATAGATAGATAGTGTGTGTATGTGGCCTTT
The DNA here is from genome assembly GCA_018397915.1 of Birgus latro. NCBI lineage: Eukaryota > Metazoa > Arthropoda > Malacostraca > Decapoda > Coenobitidae > Birgus > Birgus latro. Next base: position 88,436 of record JAGKTI010000403.1, read on the forward strand.
GTGGATTTGGAGAAAACACATGACAGGGTGGATAGACAAAGAATTCAGAAAATGTTAAGAATACATGGAGTAATGGGAAGTTGTTGTATGTCGTGAAGAGTATGAATGAGGGTGCTAAGGCAGGCTGCAGTGCATGTGAACTGAGTGAATTTTTCTTTTTGAAGGTTGGATTGAAACAGGGATGTGTCATGTCTCTTTGGTTGTTCAATCTGCATATAGATGAGGTTATATAAGAGATACGAAGGTAGGGCAGTGGATGTTGGAACAGCTTTAATGAGAGAGGGCAGTGTGTGGAAACTCCCTGTACTGTTGTTTGCAGATTATACTGTGTTGTTGAGTGAAGATGAAGGGGAGCTACAAGGATTGGCAAATGTGTTTGGGAGAGTGTGTAAGAAATGGAATTTAAAGGTGAATGTAGGGAAGAGTAAAGTTATGGTCTTTTGAGAGAAATGAAGTCAGTGAATGTACAGTGAGGTTGGATGAGGAGGAAATGGAAAATGTGAGTTCGTTTAAGTACTTGGGTAGTGTGATGAGTAAGGATGGAAGTTTAGAGGGTGAAGTGCTTGAAAGAGTACAACGGTGAAGTGCTTGAAAGAGTACAACAGGGAAGAAAGGTTGCTGGTTCTTTTAAAGCAGCAATAAGAAACAAGGAAGTGAGCATGGAAGTAAAAGAAAGTCTCTGCATGACAATATCGTGATACCAACTCTAATGTATGGAAGTGAAACTTGGACTTTGTTGGAGGGACACAAGTCAAGAATGAGAGCAGTGGAAATGAATTATTTGAGAGGAGCATGTGGAGTCACATAAAGAGACAGACTGACAAATGAGGAAGTGAAGGGGGATTGTGGTGTGGATCTGGATGTGATAGGAAGCGTTAGGAGAAATACATTAAGTTGGTTTGGCCATGTGGAGAGGATGGAAAGCGAGAGACTGACGAGAAGAGTGTTTGTGAGTGAGGTGGAGGGGGGGAGAGGGAGGAGAAGGCCAAGGATGAGATGAAGGGATGGAGTGGAGAGGTATATGAGAGATGGGTGTGTGAGCTGGGAGAAGGGCAGTGAAATGGTGGGGAACAGGGCAACATGGAGATGATTAGTTTGTGGCCACCCCTTACTGGATTAAGACGTCTGGCAGTAGGTAGATAGATAGTGTGTGTGTGTGTGTGTGTGTGGTGTGTGTTCACTTTCATACAGTTGTAGAATCAAGATTTTTGCCAGTTGGTACACAGACATCACATATATTAATTTTAATTGCAATGAATTAGGCTGTGCTTGCTGGTAAGTATTAATAATGAAGTTTTATTGTGATGTACTGGAACACTGGTGAGTGATGAGATGGTGGAAGATGGCTGTAGACTGAGTGTGGCTAGGTTAGCTTGCTGATGTATTGGTTAGCATACATTAGGTTAAAGTTAAATCAGAGGATGATATCCAGAAGTCACAACTGCAGATCACAATTATCGTAAAGCTAATTTTTATCACCAGTGACTAAAACCAGTATTGTAGTATTTCAGTGTCACACCCAACCAGTGGAAACAGAAATTACTGTACTATGCTCATCACTTAGATTATGAGCTAAGTTGTCATATTGGCAGGTAGGGAGAGAAGAGCGTGAGGCAAGAGAATGCGTTGCAAAACCAAGAGCCAAGACCAGAAGAGACGAGCCCACAGGGATTATGCCCGGATGAGGCGGGCCATGGAGAGCCCACGAGAGAAAGAATTGCGACGCAAACTGGCGCGGGAGCAGGCGGCTGCCAGGAGAGCTGCTGAGACCCCAGAGGAGGCCGAAATACGGAGAGCACATGCCAGGAAGCGGCGAAGGGACAAGGCCAAGGCCAGGAAGCGCATGCAGAAACGGCTGTTTACGGAGATGAACATACAGCCAGGACTGTGTGCAGGTACTGCAGCTGAATAGTAACTCCAACACTCTGGTTTTGTTGGTGGTGGCTACCATCATCCACCAACTTGAAGTGCTGCTTACTTCTTCCTTGACCTTTATCATTCTTTTTGTGTCTGCCCTCCTCTCTTCTTGTTTCTCCCATCTATCATGTCACTTTTTTATTACTCTTCTTTCCTTTTCAGGTGGCTTTACACTGAGTGACAAGCGTAATGGTAGCTATCCTGTAAGTTAGGAAACCATTTACAATGCTGGGTGGTAACCATATAACCAAGCCATATGTGTTCCCTACGTGTCAGCAATTGGGTTGTCGGACGGTTAGTTCTCCTCCCTGTAAAACAACTAACTCAAAGACAAATGGCCACCCCTTATGGGGTTTTTGCATCTGGCTATTGATAGACAGATAGACAGAAATTTCCTCATACCAGACTTCCGTCCACCTTTCGGATGTTTATAGTCACAACATTAGTAGTAATGGTGGTTGTGGCCATAGCTTTACCTGAAATGTGAAGCTGGTGGACTGCAGGCCGGAGTTGCCCTTCTCCAGCAGTCCACCTTCCTCCTCTGTTGAGAATAGGGAGGGAGTTGAGGGATATATAGCTGAACAGTGAAGCCATCTGGTCATATCAGTGCCACCACTTGAAGGCATCGCTCTCCACCATTGCTGTGTACAGTAAGCCCTTGTTATATTTTGCTTTTTTTTCTGCATTTGTTTTTCCTGTTGAAATTCACATGATATAGTTCTTAAATTTACAGAGTTGAAAAGAATGAGAAAGCAGCCTAAAAATAAAAGCACCAAAAGTATATATGCTTTATGATAGCTAATTTGATTAAATAAATAAATGTAAATAAAAGTGTAAGAGTAAATAGTTTAATGCAAAGGTCAAGCATGATACAAATATAGTTCAGAAAGTTATAAAGTACTAGAGTAACACAACTGTCCAATGCAGCACTCAGTGATTTTTTTAATCAATGGAGGACACTTGTAGTCTGGTGTATGGATTTTTTTTTTTTCCTTCCTCTGTTCATCTTCATTAAAAAAAAAAAAAATCCTTTACACAGCAAGATCTGCTGCACTTAGCTCCACTCTGACTTGCAGCAACATATCTCACTCACACCTTTAAGACCTGGATTTTGAGTGATGTCCTTTCTGGTATATTCTTGCTGCCACCAAATGAGTTTATTCAGCTCAGGAAAGGCCTGTTGTGTTTGAAGGGGGTTGGTTAAGGTTGTACCAAATCACTTCAGTTTGAAGTCTGTCCCAAGCGAGATGAAATTGTCAGCAGGTGGCAAGAGTGAAGGGAAAAAAGATATCCCTGGACATAAAGGGTTAACAACACAAAAATATATTTGTAATGCCTTTACCACCTTTAGTGGATTTTTTCCTTTTTTTTCTTATACTCTGTCCTTAGCAGATATTCCTTCTTTCATGTATAAAATTATTTTTTGCTCTGCACACCAATGAACTTTTTCACATAAACTTTTGACATTTTCATCATTTCAGAATACAAATTAGTTGACTAATGATCAGACTTTATTTTTATAACATTTTTATGATATTTATTTATTTTTTCCCCCCACCACAGCTCTTCTTGTTCTTGTCTCGATGCATTTCATTTTTTTTTTTACTCAGTACTTGTACTTTTCACATCTCATTTCACATGTTTTTCTGTTATGTTTTGCACTTGTTTCTTCTACAATCCAGATTTTGACTTAACTTGAATTTGCAGGACTGCTCCCATGTTAAGTTAGATATTATAGAACAGTGATCGTGTTTTGTTGCAGACATGTTGGAGTGTTGCCTGAAAGTTGAGCCGGAGTGTTATGTCCCAGACTATGCAACCCCACAAAGTGTAAGTGCAGTGAGAGATTGAATTCTTTATGTTCTCTGATATTTGGGCAACACAGAGCACAAAATATTAGTGGAAAAAAAGAATTGAAGCTCAAACCTGTGTCTCTCTCCCAACCAGCATTTCCACATGTCATAATGGATCAGAGTTACCATCCAGACTATGCAGAAAACTGTAAAAAAAATATATGCCTGTGAGGTAAAGCTGAAATGGTGAGTGAATAAGTGTCAAGCCCGTTTCACAAGACATACAGTTAATAGATCCCCAGCATATGTACTTTCAGTGTTTCTGGACACTGTGTCACCCAGTCCATAGGTGGGAAGAGGTCTGGGTGGTTATGATGATGGTGTGGTGATGAAGTGAGTTTGAGCATAGACTAGAAAGAACATCGGAGTTAGTTGTTGGTTTATTTATCATCTTACTTAAATCTTTTTTTCTCATATTCTCATTATCATAACATCACTGTAATGTTAATATAATCTGATGAATATGACAAACACTTTTAGCGCAGTTGATGGCAAACTGTAGTCAGATTGGAGAGCCATCAAGAGTTAAATAAGGGGGCTAAGTGTAGTCAAATTGAAGAACCATCAAGAATTAAATAAGGAAGCTAAGTGTACTGAATAAGTGTACTGAAATTGAAAAGCCGTCAAGAATTAAATAAGGAAGCTAAGTGTAGTCAAATTGAAGAGCCATCAAGAATTAAATAAGGGGGCTAAGTGTAGTCAAATTTGAGAGGCAGTAAGAAGTAAATAAGGAAGCTAAGTGTAGTCAGATTGGGGTGGCAGTAAGAATTAAATAAGGGATGATGAGTGAAACTAAATACTGTGGTTTGCATTTCAGACCGGCAGAGAAGCACAAGCAGCGGAGGTGGAAGTCAAACTTGAGTCCCTGGATGAGCAAGGTTAGGACAACTTGAATGTTATATCCTAACTAACACCAGATGATTTTATTCAGCTAGGAGTGAGTAATGGGAGCCTGAGAGTGTTAATACTTCAGCAGAGTCAGGTATGGTGTGGTGGTGGTCTAGTGGTGGGATGATGGATTGCTGATCATAACAGTGCAAATTCAGTCTCAGGCTGGTTTGCTCTTTACATTTACAGTTTGACCACTGAGCTGGATAATATGGAGTGGCTTTCTCCGCCGCGAGCGTGTGATTTTGGCCGCCATGTTGAAACCCCTCCACTTGTCGCTTATAATACAAAAACATGCATGGTTAATTTTTTTTTTTCTGCTTAGTTCGACGAATTATATGGGATACATTTAGCCCAGAGTATTATTTAAAAAAAAAAAAAAAGCCATAGGTTGCTGCAGTGCGTAGTATACCCTTTTTCTTTTCGTTTTTCTGTATGACCTTAACCTAATGTATGTTTATGAAAGTAACGATAAAATTTACATCAATTGAAAGAGCACATATATGAAAATAACGTATATTTCGCCATCTTAAGTTTATACAGTAAGCACATCACTGTCTATTGCCAGATAACGTGGCATTAACATCGAAGTGATGGTGATGTTGAAGCTGTTTTACATCGAAGAAGTGGTGTTGAATTTGTGTGGGAAGTTCTTAGACTATCCATGTCATGAAACCGAATGTCTAGATTGATAAAGGCCGGAAGAAACACGAAAATATTGCCAAGAGAGTGTGAACAGAAGAGACGAGGACATGGAAAGACTGGAGATATATGGGCCTCTTTTAGTCGCCTCAATCATGCAAGGATACTGGGGAAGAATCTTCCCGTCCCTCCCTAGGGGGCAGTAATCTTACAGAATTAGCAACAACATATATTTCTTACTTGTGAAATGTAATGCCATCTCTTTTTGATGATTTTCTGTACCCATTTTTTAATCCAGAAGCTGCACAGCTGACCATGGCACTATATATTGCTGAATCATTGGCTGCTTTAAAAAATCCAGCGAACACCTCAGTTCAAAAACCGTGGGCATCAGGCATGGTGTAACACGGCTGCCACTACACCAGCGCCGCCCTGGCAGCGGCTACGTAAATTGCGCTGTGTAACCCATGAGAAAACCACTCCATAATATAGAGCTCAGTGAGTTTGACTCATTCATTGTTTTTTATTTTTTCTGGTCTCTCCACATGAAGACATTATTGTAGGTTGAGACTGCAGCCCATATTCTTGTCAGTTTAAGAAGCTCCATAGCACCTCCTCTTATGGAATTAGTTTTGCTTATTACTCCTTACTATCCTCATATTGTATCATTTAAATCATTAAAATACCACCATACTCAAGATCAGAAACATACAAGTTGATAATAACCAGCTGTATCTGAACTTGATTCTTCTGAATTCTCTACTCTCTGGCTTCGGCTTTCCTGTCATTCTCTGACTAAATATATCTGTGCTGTTTACTTATCTCCTAAATCTACTGACTATCAAAAATTCTTTGACTATCTTACTTCTACGATGGAACACATTCTATCCATTTCTCCTTTCTCTGAAATCTCCATTCTAGGAGATTTCAATGTTCACCACCACCTTTGGCTCTCCTCTCATTTCACTGATCCACCTGGTGAACAACCCTACATCTTTTCTATCCTTAATGACTTAGAGCAGCTTGTACAGCACCCTACCCGTATCCCTGACCGCCTTGGAGAGAGTTCCAACATACTTGACCTTTTCCTAACAACTAATCCTTCTGCTTACACTGTTCATCTTTTCTCTCCGTTGGGCTCCTCCGATCATAATATTGTTACCTTAACCTGTCCTATCGCTCCAGTACGGCCTGTGGACCCTCCAAAGAAATGCCGCCTGTGGCACTTTGGAGCTGCAGATTGGGAGGCCCTCAGACAGTACTTCTTTGATTTTCCATGGAATGATTATTGCTTCCTTGGCCTGGAGCCATCTGAGTGTGCCTTGCGCGTTACGGAGGTTATTCTGTCGGGCATGGAAGCATACATTCCTTTCTCATATCCTCTGACTAATGCAAGAAAGCCTTGGTTTAATCACGCTTGTTCTAATGCTGTCCGCAACAAGGAGAGGGCCTATAAGAGGTACCGGAGCCAACCCACCCCTGAATCACACCTTTTATATATTTCTGCCCGGAATCGTGCTAAGTCTGTTCTTCGCTCTGCTAAAAACAATTTCATCCGTGCTAAATGTTCCCAACTCTCCAACTCAAATTCTTCTCGCTCCTTCTGGCACCTTGCCAAAAACCTTTCTAACAACTTTACCTCATCATCCTTCCCTCCTCTTTTCTACTCTGACGGCTCTGTAGCTATTTCTTCTACTGATAAAGCAGATCTCTTCGCTCAGACTTTCTCCTCCAACTCCACCTTAGACGATTCCGGTGCTATTCCTCCATCACTTCCCCCCCTCTGACTTCCTCTTGACTGACATTAAAATTTCTTCAGCCGATGTGTTTTCTGCCATCACTGGCCTTAATACTAAAAAGGCATATGGTCCTGATGGAGTCCCTCGGGTTGTCCTCAGAAACTGTTTCTGTGCTTACACCCTGCCTAGGTAAACTCTTTCGCCTTTGTCTATCAACTTGTACCTTTCCTTCTTGCTGGAAGTTTGCTCTCATTCAGCCAGTCCCAAAGAAGGGTGACCATTCCCAACCCTCTAACTATCGTCCAATTGCTTTAACATCCTGTGTCTCAAAAGTTTTCGAGTCAATTCTTAACAGAAAAATTTTAAAGCATCTTTCCTGTCACAACCTTCTTTCTGATCGTCAGTATGGGTTCCGTCATGGACGCTCCACTGGCAATCTTCTCACCTACCTTTCAGACTCTTGGTTATCCTCCTTTCGGGACTTTGGCGAAAGCTTTGTCATTGCACTTGACATCTCAAAGGCTTTCGATCGAGTCTGGCATAAATCTTTAATTTCCAAACTGCCCTCCTATGGTTTCTATCCTTCTATCTGTGCCTTCATCTCTAGCTTCCTTTCTGGTCGTTCTATAGCCGCTGTTGTAGACGGCCATTGTTCCTCTCCTAGACCTATCAACAGTGGTGTTCCTCAGGGCTCTGTCCTATCACCTACTCTCTTCCTTTTATTCATCAATTGCCTTCTAAGCTGTACATCTAACCCTATCCACTCATATGCTGATGATTCCACTCTTCACCTTTCCATTCGGTTCTTGCAACGTCCATCTCAGCAGTTACTTCAGCAAACAAGGGATGAGGCTATGGCACACCTAATGTCTGACTTGGCTCGTATCTCTGATTGGGGTAAAAATAATCTTGTTATCTTTAATGCATCAAAAACTCAGTTCTTACATTTATCAACCCGACAAAATCTTCCTCAGGATTACCCACTAATGTTTAATAATGAACAATTATGTCCTGCATCATCCTTGAACATGCTTGGGGTTTCATTCTCTCGGGATTTGTCTTGGAAAGAACATATTACATCTCTTGTGAAATCTGCTTCTAAGAAATTAGGTGTGCTAAGCCGATTCCGAACTTTCTTTACCCCTGCACAGTTGTTGACCTTGTACACGGGTTTTATTCACCCATGTATGGAGTACAACTCTCATGTGTGGGGTGGCTCCCCACATGTAGCTCTTCTCAATAGGGTGGAGTTAAAGGCTTTTCGTCTCATTAACTCTCCTCCTCTTACTGATTCCCTTCAACCTTTGTCTCTTTGCCGCATTGTTGCATCTTTATCTCTCTTCTATCGCTACTTCAATGGTCACTGTTCCTCTAAACTGTCTGCTTGCATCCCTCCACCTCTACGACGGGCATGTAGTACCCGTCTAGCAACAAACTCTCATCCCTTTTCTGTCCAACTCTCTAATGCAAGAGTTAACCGTTACTCCCAGTCTTTTATTTACGCAACTGGTCAACTCTGGAACTGTCTTCCTCTGTCTGTATTTCCTACTTCCTATGATCTCCAGTCTTTCAAACGCAGTGTGTCCAGGCATCTCGAATTGAACGGATCTTGAATTTGGCTCTTTTGTATTGTTTTTGCTTTTTCTTGGAAGGAACAGTATGCAGGCCCGTGGCCTTTGGTTCCTTCTTCCTTGCATTAAAAAAAAAAAAAAAAAACTTGGGGGAGGCAGTGGCTCAATTGATAGAGAGGTGGCCTGCAGTCCTAGCGGACCCAGGTTCAAATCCCCGCTGGGGGAGGGAACAATTTAAGGATTTGAATTTCATTAAATCAGGCTTTACTGATCTACCAGAAGACCTGCCGACATGTTGTAAAAGTACCCCCGGTAATACCAATATGCCAGTCCTGTATGAGACAGCCCCAGCATGTATTCAATATGGACGGTGGGTGTTAGCGCCGAAGTGGTGACATGTAGAGGTGTATGGTATGTAGGAGGACTGCTGGACCTTGACAGCAGGCTGTGAAGCCTATGCCCAAAGTTGGACACAAAAAAAAAAAAATGATGACTAGTGACCAAGATCTAATAAAGTATGCCAACTGGACCATGCTGGTATTACAAAATAGACCACAAAGTAGAACTGGAAGGAATAGACCTTTTACCCCTGAGCTGAAAATGAACATTGCATTAGTTAGCCACTGGGAGAATGCATCTGTATGGCAGTGATGATTGTAGCACTACATAGCCTGCAATAAGTTATGCTTTAACTCATAGCCACACTAGGTGCATTAACTGAACCATGAAACCACCATATAGAGCATAAGCGGCAGAAATGCCATAGAGATGACCCCCTCCTCCCCCTCAATTTAGGGAGCTGATATCAGAGCACACTGAATGCAATGGAAAAAAATAAGGTAATACTTAAGGAGACATAGGACCACCTTAAAATATAAAAAAAATATAAAAATATCAGTGACTTTCTCAGGTGTTCAGAAGTGCATTTTTGAGCAAGAAGAGGATCCATCAATAAACAGGGAAAATATGATTACAAAATGGGATAGGTTAGGTTAGGTTAAGATTTGTCAGGTCAGCAGAATACAGGTTAGGTTAGGATAAGTAAGGTTGGATTGTTACAAAAATTAATGTTAGTTTTGAATAAGTAGGCATTGATAAGAGTAATTTTGTTTGAAAATGGTGTCCGCCTGTCTTTGTGCACCACAAGATGGCATCGGTTTGTTTTCAGTGCCATTAGCGATTGTAAATAAACACCACTTTTTAAATTAGTTTTCACCACTTTTAAAAGAAGTAAAAAAACATTAAAACTTAAAAGTGTTATAAAAAATATTCAAAGAATCCCATAAAGAGTTAAGGTGAAGAAAACAAACAAATGCAAAGTAAGGTGGTCCTGTCTGTTTAAAGATTTCCAAAAAATTAAACCCATGGATCCATATTGTGAAATAGGTGGAGGATGGTTTTGTAAGGCTGATGGCTGGGTAGGTTAAGTTAGGCTGGATTAGGTGAGGTTGGATTGGATCGGCTAGGTTAGGGTAAGGATAGGATGGGCTAGACTGGGTTATGTTAGATTAGTTTCAGTCCAGCATTGTGGGAAGGGTGAGGGCAGCTGCATTTGGGACTGTGACAGCATGGCTTGTTTACCTCTTGTATCTCGTTTGTGGTGCCTCCACACTTACTTCCCAAATACATTCCACTTTTGTGAAGGTTTATCATTACATTTGTAACTAGAAATTAATACTAATCATAGTATCAATACTTGTCTTGTAGTCATTCATCCACAAGGTGATGTTATATGTTGAACTCATGCTAATTTCGTCTTTGTTTAATGGTACATAACAAAACACTGTTTGTTAACAGTTGCTTGTTAAGCATTTGTGTATACACCTTTACCATTTTCCTTGTTCTTGATGGTTAAGGAGGCTCCCTAGCACCTCTTCCTCAGTGATTTGTCTGTCGATGTGACTAATTAATATCATTTTATACCTTATTTATTCATTGTATAATGATATTAGAATGAAGTAGATGATGATGATGATGAGAATGACTTAAGCAACACAAAAGATGATAGTAATGTATAATATACAAATCACTTAGGAAGAGGTGCCAGGGAGCTTTCTCAGCTGATAAGAATACATGCCTAGGTCTTCTTAAATATGCCCTCTTTTGCTCAGCCTTATCCCCTTTAGTCAGAGGAAATTATTTGTTGATCATTCTTGTTGTTGATGTGATCCCATTGGACTGCAGAATATTGGCCACTTCATTTAGGTGCCCCAGGAGATTTTGCTCATGTTATCCTTGAATGACTGTCTGTTGGGGGAGTGAGGTGCATGAGGTGAAGAAGTGTGTTATGGTGTGGGGGGTTGCTGTACAGTGAGAGTAAAGTGTGTTGTAGTAGTGAGATGCACTAGGAGAAAAAGTGTGTTATGGTGCAGGAAACTACATTATAGTAATTTCATCCCCTCCCCACCCTCTGGTGTTATGATTAGTTTAGGAAGGATCTCTTGCTGTGAAAGGCTTAATCTATCTATCTATGTATTGCCAGACGCCATAAACCCGTAAGGGGTGGCCATTTGACTCTGAGTTATTTGTTTTACAGGGAGGGGCACTATCCCTCCACCAACCCACTTGTTAACAAGTAGGGAGCACGTATGGTTTGGTTATATGGTTACCACCCAGCATTGTAAATGGTTTCTTGGCTTACAGGAAACCATTTGGCCTGTCACTCAATGTAAAGTCACCTGTAAAGGAAAGAAAAGCAATAAGAAGTGACAGGAAAGATGGGAGATATTGGAAGAGAGGAGGGCAGGCACAGATGAAGGCTGTATATAACCCCACCAGTTTGTGTGAAGTCTACCATAAGCATAATTGAATCATCTGCCAGTGTTCAGAATAAGGTAAAAAAGGCCTCATCAGATGGAGTGAGTGTACTTTCATATCCATAAGCCAACTTTCTCATGAACGTGTGTTTTCGCTGGGTAAGGAGACTCCTTAGCACCTCGTCCTTAGCGATTTATTTTTGGATAAGGCTGGTTAACCCGCCCCGTGCCAGCGACATGCAGCATATATCTGTCAGGCCCTGCGTGTGCACAAAATGGCAGTGGCGTATATGCAGGCAGACTCCGATACACGATACCCCTATATGCGATACCCCAGGTTAGCGATGGAGGTAGAAATACCACCCTATTGCACCTAACAATGGCCAAACCCTGGTTTAACGATGGGTTTTGTTTTGATTTTTTTTTTTACCAATTATGATGATATCTTAAAGTTTGTGTTTAGGTTGATTCATAAACTGTTTTTAGACTAAGATTAATGTGTGTTAGTCATAGGTGGGGTGATTTTGACATTTGGGTTACAGTTGACTAAGTTTGATTTTTTCCAGACTTATATTTGATGATTTTCATATTTTATTTTTGGGTTTAGGTGAGTTATAAACTACTTTTCGGCTTAGTTTAGCTTGTTTTAAAGCTATTCAGGGGTTTTGGTTAGCTAGAAACTTGTTTTTGGACACATTTGGGTGGGTTTAGGACTTGGTAGGGGGAGGGGGAAACCCTAGGCTCAAAAACATATCCTTATACTTTACATATTAAATCTACCCCTAGATACAGTACCCCGCCAAACGGTGGGTTTTTACTTAACCAATTGCATTGTACCTGTATACATCATCGATTTGAAATATTTGCCAAAATTCAAAAAAATTCAATATTGACGTGAGATATTTGCTAGGGATACTCCCACGCCTGTCTAGTCCTAACAGCCAAGCTGTGAGTCATCACTGCATCCCTCCTCCTGCGCGGGGCCCCGCCAACTCAGTCCCACTTTGTGAGTGAGAGTGAGCACCATGGCACGTCGCGGTATTCCCCAACACAGGATTGACAAGCTCCTGAACATCTCATGTGATGGAGAAAGTGATTCTCCCATTGATGATGGTGTTGCTGATCGAGACTACATCCAACCTGAGTCGGAATCAAGCAACGAGGATGAGATTCTATCCCCAAGGAAGGCGAGGTATATGGCTGTCTGCATGGCTATATCTCACCCTGCACCACCACTTCCCACCTCACCACGCTGCTCTCGCTCTATGGACGATTTCTCTAGGGTGGGGAATACGAGGTCAACCCCTCAAGTGAACATCGGCTGCCTTCATGGGTAGAATCGCCCAGGAAAACCCAGAGGAGTGGGGAAGAATGATTTAGTAAAAAGTACATGGTAAGCAGTGCTTTGTCCTATTCATGTGGTGTGTGGTGATACCTGCCACCTCCGGCCCCGTGCCGCGTTGCCTCTCCCCATCCAAGTACCTCCACCGCACCTGAACCTCCCTGTGCTCTCTCCCCACAACCTCAAACAGTGGGAAAAGGAGCAAAAGGTAAAGTAAATGGGAAGGGAAAAGATAGGGGGAAGAAAAGTGTGAGTCATGGGGAAAGTGAGGAGGCAAGCTTTATTCCCCAACCTACTACCGAATTTCCCCCCCATCCTGACAGCAGCGACTGAGGTGGCCTCATTGGTGACGAGGGTGAAACTGAAGGAGGGGATGAAGTCACGTGGGAGTGGGAAGATGGAGTAATTTTGTTCCCATTGTTCATCCCTTCACAGGCGGTGATATGGCAGGCTGTATTGTGCTGCTGCTGACTACCACCTTATGGAGCATTGATTTCTTCAAGAATTTTTGTATGAGGGAGCTAATATTGAGAATCGTTCTCCTCTCTGACACCTATGCCACCTTTTGCCATGGCACAACCCCACAGCTGACTTTTCGATGCAGACATAATGAGTGACAAATTGTACCTCTTCCAGGCCTTGGTTCTCCTGATGAGACTAATCAAGAAAAATCAGTTGCCGTCGTACTGGACTGTTGACCCCCTTCTTCGGAAGAGTTATGGGGCTGAATAGGTTCCAGTACATACTGTACTAAGTTGCCTTCATTTTTTCAACACTGAGGACCCCAGCAACATTGGCAACACTGACAGGATGAGGAGGATTAGGCTCGTGTTTGATCACCTGAGGACACGGTTTTCTGCCTCTTTCTGCCCGTACAGAGACTTGGTCATAGACGAGAGTCTCATGTTATGGAGGGGAAACATCGCCTTCAGGCAGTATATCTCAAGCAAGAAACACTGCTGTGGGTTCAAGATTTTTGTCATGTGTGACTGCAAGACCAGGTATGTGCATGACATAGTCTGTACACAGGTGCACAGATGGACATTATGGAAGATAGAACTGTCGGACTGTCAGGGGCCGTGGTGAAGACAGTGATGGAGAAGTACCTTCATTGTGGATGCAACCTGTACCTGGACAACTGGTACACTGGCCCATTTCATGCTTAGTATATATACCAGCAGGAGACTGGTATCTGCTTGACAGTAAAGAAAATGGGGTGGCACATGGTACAGGTGGGCTGGAAGCTGCAAAGGAAAGAGGTGATGTTTAGGAAGAGGTGGTGTTTTTCCAGGTGAACAGTATCCTCGCCATCACCTGGCACCACAACCAAGAAGTGAACCTTTTATCGACGGTTCACTACCCCCAGATGCACCTCACCAAGACCATGGACTACCACAGCAAGAAACGGGTTCACATTTGAAAACCGGAGGCGGTAATTGATTATAATATCAACATGTGGCAAGTGGACCAGTCTGACGCCATGATTTCAAGTGTGGACTGTACCAGTACAGTCCCACGATGAAGTGGCACAAGAAACTTTTCTTTCATCTTGTGAATATAAACAGCACTGAACGCCCACCTCCTCCACGCCAGCACCACAGAAACCAGCGAGACCTTCGAGGGGTTCATCAGAGAGCTGTGTAGGGAGCTAATTGGCCCCCATAGATGTGGTTGTGGGCCTCGCCAACATCCACGTGGTGGTGACAACCCCCTGCACCTCACCGAACTCCACTTCCCTAAACTTATCACCGCACAAGGCACAAAAAAAGACTCCCCAATGCGGGTACCACGTCTGCCAGCACAGCACAGCACAGCACGGCCACAGACCCAGCTGATGGACACCAGTTACCATTGTGTGGAGTGTGACATGGGGTTGTCACTGATCCCATGCTTTGAGGAATACCACACCCTCCTCCATTTGTAAGTGTTAGAAACCAGTGTTTTGTGCAAAAAAAGATGCCGATGGGTATTACTAAAATGTATATATAAATTAGTGTAAGTTACTTCATAAGTAAATATAATGTATATATAAATTAGTGTAAGTGAATTCATAATAGTAAGTGCAGTGTAAATATTACATACTTTATATAACTAGTGTAATGTGTCTTGTGTGTTTGAGAAAAGACACACATAGTGAGTACAATGAGCAAGAATAATTCATTATGCGAACAAAGACGCAAATGTAAAATATATATGTGTGAGTGAACACTTATGTGAAAACTAGAAATTCCAATTACTGTATATGTACATTATCGGAAAAATGCCACTCACTCACTCGGATGTCGTAATGCCCCCCTGAACATAATTATACTTGGGTACAGTTCCCACATCATCTATATACCTTCTGAGAGTGTCCCTGGGTCATTTGGACTACTTAGCCATGAAGAAAACGAAGATCTTCCTCAACTTGCTGGGTGCCAGTGGCAGCTGATGAAGTCTACGGGTGTTACTCTGAACATTTTGGCCACTCGCCGAGAGAGAATCGACCTCAAAATTGACCTTTTAGGCCTCTGTGAGTATTTTTATGCTTGTTCTCCATGTTTTCTCTCATTCCTAACCTATCTAGCAAAAAACACACACACACACACACACACACAAATTGGCTTGTACTGGGTTGCCATGAAGGACCCAAGTCAGTCGGCACACAGTGGGTTAATATCTTTTTGTGTGTTATTTATGCAGAGTATGGTGATATAGGAAGAATAGGACAGTAAGGTGTAGTAAGCAAAACAAATTACTTAGGAAAAGGTGTTAGGGAACAACCATAACCGACAAGAATTCAGGCCCTGGCCAGACAAAGCAAGTATTGTATTCCATGTAATAGCGTATGAGTTTATGCAGGTGAGAGTGAGTCATAGGAGCCTGAGGTTGTAAATACTGTCACCATTAGCGTTCTGATGGTTGAAACAATTGTAGTATTCTGTTTCAGTGATTGCCAAGTGATTTTAGTCATCTTAGAGTGAGCAGTAGGAGCCTGAGTGTGTTGGCCACTGCCATTCTCTCCTCATGGCAACACCATTTCAGTTGTGCCATTCACAGTACATCCCTAAAGTATATTGTACTCAGTCCACTTTAACCGGGTCTAATATTACCATCTCTCCATCTTGGATGCTGATGTGTAACACTGTTTAGTTCTTTCATTTTTTCATTAAGAAAAAAAGTGTCATGTCCTGAAAATTTAAAATTTACCAGCCCACCTGTCTACATAGCTACCAACTAGCCACCATCTATCCATATAACAATATGTCTACCTTCCTTACACAGACAAGGGGAAGGATGCGTGTGTTTCGAGTCTGCCAAAAATCTCAAACTGCCATTCAGTTGCCCCGGAGGAGAGTTCCACTGATGCCCCAACCAATGCGTCCTTGCAGGGGGATGGGACGGGGGTCCAAGGTTAGTTTGCGTGTTATCCCCTTGTTTATTGCTGCTACTGCCAGATAATTTAATTTTGTTGTGGACAGGACCCTTGTAGTGTTGGAGTTAGTAAAGATTTGGATAAGAATCAGTCTTCATTAACTCCTTTAGTATATACTCTATTTAAGTTCCATGGCTGCCTGTAAAGCTATGTAATGGTTCCCTCTAAGTTGTAGTGAGAGTTGAAAAAAATTGTGATAGTTTGGAACACTTTCCTGACACAGTGAGGACTGGCTACATATACAGAACGTAGGTGGGGGCGCTCACCATCCACTCACTCTATGTAGTGCTGCTTTGGGTGTCTGCCCTTTCCTCTCCTCCTTCCTTCCTCTTCTGTCTTTCTTTCCTTCATTCTTTCCTCTTCCTTTTGCCTATGAGTGACTTTACACTTCCACTTGCATCTTTCTTTCCTTCATTCTTTCCTCTTCCTTCTGCTTATGGGTGACTCTACACTGAGTGACAAGCCAAGTGGTTTCCTGTATACCAGGAAACCATTACTATGCTGGGTGGTAACCATATAACCAAATTATGGTACCTGGTGGTTTAGTGGGTGATGAAGTCACTCCAGTCGGATTGAGCGTGTGTAGGTTTATATCCAAGGGGTGGTTGAGGTTTATTGCTCATATAATGCCGTTCAGGGATGAGTGAGACTGGTCACTCCCATCTTAAATGTCAGGACCAACTTGCATAGCCCCAGGCTGCTATGCACCTCGTGGGGCGACTTAGGATTAGATGATGGATGGATGGATTTGCAAGACAGAACGTGTATTTTCCAGGCATTATTCAGAGATCAGATTTGTTTAATTTATGATGTTTTCAGACTTGGTATCCCGAAACACAAATGCCCACTAAGCAGTTCTACGATGGAATAAAAATATGAAGTTGAGAGGGTGACAAGTCCTCGTGTGATATTGTGGCTGACAGCTGAAAAAAACACGCACTTTTTGGCTTTGCGCTGCAGCGTTTCAACTTCTGATTCTGAGCACCAGGAAGTGTTCTGTCTGTGAAAGTGTTAAGTCCTTCAGTATGGTTATGTCTTTCATATTTTATTTATCACCATTTCTTTACACCAAGGAACCATACAGTTGGATTCATGCAGCTTAGGAAACCATCTACTTTTTTAGGTGGTAACCATGTAAGCAACATATGGATGCTTGGTGCCTAGTTGGTTTATCTCTTCAGTTCAGTAATTTATCTGCCATGTTCTGTTCTTTATACATAAGGATGATTTTATTCAGCTTGACAAGCCTTTAGTAGTGAAGAGGTTATTGAATGCTCTGTCAAACCCCTCTGTTTCTTTGTCTGTCCAGAGGTGAAGAAAATTTTTTGGATAAATTATCTAAATAGAATAAAATACAGCAAATATCACTGGTTTGAATGGACTAAGTACTCCAGCTGGATGAGGCCTTTGCAGGTTTACATCCAAGGGTTGGTTTGTGTTGGTTGGTCATATAAAACCACTCAGGGCAGAATGGCTGGTCAGCCTCACCTGAAATATTTGGACTGAGTAGCTGAGCCCTAATCCTTTGAATTCTCAATGGGCAATAAAGCACTGGTTGTTGGATTATGACTTAACCCTTTCACTGCCAATAAGGTACTGAGGTCTTGTCACTCCGTGCTAACTCACTCTCTCTCTCTCTCTCTCTCTCTCTCTCTCTCTCTTTAATATTGTACTAAATGCAAATCCTTATCAGTAACATGAAAGTACTGTCTGACACATGTGCCTATAACCATAAGACTGCACATTCTGTGGTGATCTAGGATATAATGGAGAAAAGTTGCATCCCCATAAACTGCATAATACCAACACTGGAATTACTAAGATGCTTGCTGTTGCTGTAGCCACAGATTTTGTAAATGACTAAGTATGGAAGAAATCTAAAAGAAAAAGAAAATGGAATATGTTTTGCACAGTGCCAAAATCAGAATTAAGAAAGAACTGCAAGCTGTAGCAGTGATACATCATTGGAAAACTCTGTTAAAGATCTCAGTAGACTACTGCTGTAATACAGTCACAAGTTACAGAAATGAAGAAAAGTAAATTTTGATAAATTACATAATACTGTATCAGAATCACCAAAGAAATGCTAAATTCAGTAAAAACATTACTACTTTGAGTGAATGGATGGGTGCCAATGGCAGTGGCATAGTTGGTTGTAAGCAGACACCTGTGGCAGTGATTGGGTTCATACCATCAGACAATGTTATCTGAGTTAGGGACTTTTAGAAGTATCTGGAGACAGTGAATATGGAAAATATAAAGACGTGACCAGACTGAAAGGGCTGTAGATGTGTTTTTATGTACATTACCAGTGCCAGGAATTGTTCAGATGGAAGATTTACAGTATACCCACGCATGAAAAAGTGGTGCAGTGAGAAGATGGTAAAGATACAACAGATTCAGCAGACTCAGTTTGAATTGGGCCCACTCCAGATAAGAAGATCCAAATAGGGCCAAAAATGTTGTACCTTCTGGATCACGTGTGTTAACCCTGTAGATACAGTGTCAGAACAGCGTACAAGAGAACATTCAGGAGTAGTGTTATGCTGTGGTGAATAGATGTATTGTATGCAGGCAGTCCTTGCTTTTAAGCCAGGCGTGTGTTCCAATATATCACAGTTTTTACCCCGTACAATTGGTGCTGTGAAGTGAGAGGATCTGAAAAATAAAAGTTCACTTAGTCCTCACCATATCTAAGGAACCTGATGCAAAATAAAACAGCTTGTTTTCCAAACAAATTGTTTGTGTCATCAAGGGAAACTGGTAAAGCAGCTTAATAGCAGTGACACTGAAATTTTAGTGAGCAATCCTGTAGTTATGTGACCTTAAGCTTTCATAATCAGAAAAACTCTATTACTCTATTCCAGCTGAAGCCAGATTATTTTACCAATTCAGAGTGACTTAAGAGAGCGTAAGAGTGTTAACCTCCTCGCTGTTATGACATATTTCTCATTTGAATCAGGCAACCACCAGACACTTGTATTCAACTTGAAAGGACCTCTGCTAACGAAGGGGTTAATGGCCACTTCCAAGGCCTGCTGTTTGAAAAATTCATCCTAAGCTGAATGAAATGTGAGATAAGAATGAAATAAAGTGACATTCCTGAGTTCAGTGAGTTAACAGCAAAGCAGAATGTCTAGAATGGTGATATTTAATGAGAACTCAGTGTACTACATTTGGATTCAGGTGTGGATGGGAGTCGCATGTATCTCAGTGACCCAGATGATGATGATCTGACCTTGTATTTGCAGGCAGTATATCAGAGTCAGTTCTTATTATATGCCAGAGGTGTTTTCCAAAATAGCACAAATTTTTTCATATAACTAGTACTGTAAACTTAGGGAAATGAAAATAAAAATACAGTATAGCCAGTCCTCGCTGCAGATTGGTAATGTCTTAAAATAGCCCAATTTATTTCATGCAACTTGTCCTCTGAATTGCAGGAAACTGGAAGTACAAGGTCTTCAGAACGTATCCGACCTTAGGCTCTAAAAAAATAGCTAGCTACTCTGTTGAACTAGGACACTAATTCCCCTCAAAGCAGGCTCCTTCTGACATGACACACGTAGCTCAGTGTTCTTTCCGTTCCCTGAAACATTCTTAAAAGTCAGTTTTCAGTATCTCCAGCAAGTGCCTCATCACATTCGTCATGATCTCTTCTCATGTCTCAAATCAGGGAATAACCAAAAGTCGCACGGAGCCATGTCTGGTAACTGGGGAGCCTGCTGGACTTGTGGGATGTTGTGCTTGGCCAAAAATTCCTCAGTCAGTTGAGAAGAATGGGCAGGGGCGTTGTCAAGGTGCATCTTCCAACTTGCCACTTTCCGAAGGTCTGGTCTCTTCCACCAAACTGCATCACGAAAACAACAGATAATATCGAGGGTGTTTGTTGACAGTCTGACCTGGTGCATATTCAAGGACAGCACCATGTTAGTTAAAAAAAAAAAAAAAAACTGTCAACATGCATTTCACCTTGCTGCAGACCTGTAGTGCTTGTTCTGGCTGACTCGGCCTTGCATGGTTCCACTGGGACGACTGTGTTTTGGTTCTGGGTCGTGCCCTTACACCCAGATGTCATCTCCAGTGATAACAGTCAGCAGAAAGTCTAGATTGTGACTTGTGCACTCCAACGTGTCTTGAGCAACGTTCATCCAAGAGAAGAGATCATGATAAATGTGACGAAGTACCTGTAGGAGATACCAAAAACCGACTTTGAAAAATGTTTCAGGCAGTGGAAAGAATGCCGGGCTACGTGTATCAGGTCATAAGAGGCCTACTTTGAGGGGGATTAGTGTCCTAGCCAAACAGGTTAGCTATTTAATTTTTTAGAGCCTAAGGTCGGATGTTTTCTGAACAGACCTCATATGCAGGCAGTTATTGTGGGTCCAGCATGTGTTCTTAAATAGCTCATCTTTTCCCACACAGTTGGGTCTGTAAGTTAGGAGAAACTGCCTGATCAGTTTTATAGATATCAAAGATATTAATGAGGAATTTTACTGCAGTGTTTTGTGGACATGATGGCAAAAATGTTAAAAAGATTACTCTGAATGTGACTTGGTGTAGTGAAAGGTAGGCTAAAGAGGATAATGGTGGTACAGTGTAGTGGGAAAAAAGATAAATAATAGAGCTGTAACTTTTTGTCCATATGTAATAAAATCAATACAAAATGACATTTGTATGGGAGAGCTGGTGGTGCAGTGGTAGTACAGTATCTTGCCAATGGAAGACTCAAGACGAGTTCTCAGGCGGTCACACACACCCTATGTCCCTCTTCAGCCCACAGTACAATGATCTACCTGCATGTGAATTTCAGTGGGTGGTTGTGTCATTCAAGGGGAAGATTGGGACTCAGCAGAATATGACTGTCTGCTTTAATGACCCTCATGCAGTTGAAAGGCATTAATGTAAGCCTTCCTTTATCCTCTCCTTCGTAACAGCAGAAAATGTACCCCTTCGAGATGGAACCCACTCATTAGCAAAAAAATCAGATAGTAACCCAAATGAAATACAGTATTAGTGATTTCCCTGTGGCCTGAAAATGTTACTGATAATCCTTCAGTCCGTTAATGTACCTGTTGTTTTATTTTTGGTGTCTCAAGAAGATTGTTTTTGGGTAAGGGGAGACTTTTCAAACTGGAGGGATTACATATAGTGTCAAGCAAGCCCTCCAACTCTTTGACATCCTTGTTGTTTTGTTCTTTCCATCTCCAAACATTTATATTTGGCTAAGGTGAGATGTTTTGACCTGGAGGGCTCACACATAATACTGGGAGGGGTTACATATAGAACTGGTGGGGTTGCATACAGAACTGGAGGGGTTACATACAGAACTGGAGGGGTTACATATAGAACTGGAGGGGTTACATACAGAACTGGAGGGGTTACATAAACAACTGGAGGGGCCACACATAACCTTAATTTATCCTTCTTACAACTAGAGCTCTTTCTTGAGTTACAGAAAAACATCTAGTGGTAGCCTGAGTAAAAATTAAAAGGACATTACCCTATTAAAGAGGTTAAGTATTTGGATTTTCGTGATATAGCACTCTCATAACTCAAAAATTTTACATACTCAGCTTAGTAGACTCTCTGGCATCTCGTCATTACTCATAAAGTTTCCACATTCACCTTTGTGGGCTCTGGCATCTCTTGTTTACTCGCACGTTCCAGAAATGGCACCTTAACTTTAGCAGTCTGGTAACATTTTTTATGGGTTTATTTTTGCTGCCACCAAGCAATTTCATTCAGCCATGGGGAGATCTGTTGTAGTGAAGGGGTTAATGAAGGTTGTATATAACTCCTCCACTTTATAAAGTCTGTCCTAAAAGCTGAATAAAATAATCTAAACATAGCAAGAGTAACGTTAAAATATGCCAGTGAATTGAAAGGGATTGATATTTCCATGAACAGTAAGTCGTTGTTCTAAGTAGCAAGCCCCTTTATTGTGTTCATTTTTGCTATACCCTTTTCACCTTAACATGCCCAGATTTCATCCTTTTGTAGCTTATTTCAATTACCTGAGTGGCAGGAAAAGACAGTGAATGGTTCTACATCCTTTTCCAAGCACTTCATGATCACCGTCATATTCCAGCATTAGTCTGTTGCTGCAACTCAGCATTCAGGATGGCGAGATGATAGTTTTAGGGCTGGTTAGAGTAATAGTAGTCTAGTCAGATCCACAGTCAGCTATGAGTGTTCATTAAATTCCCTTTGCTATTTGCATGTGTTAGGAGTGTAATGCTGTATGGTAGTGAGACCTGAGCAGTAAAGGAAGAGGATATTCGCAGGCTCAGACGTACAGAAATGACAGTGATTAAGTGGATATGTAGTGCATCCTTGAAGGCGAGGCCTGGAGGGGCTAGGTTTACAATGAAAGAGTTAAGTGGAAGGATGGGACTGGAGTGTATTGGTGTTGTGATGAGGAGAGGTAGATTGAGATGATTTGGGCATGTGGAGAGGATGGGGGATGACAACTGGGTGCAGAAAGTGAGAAGTGTGCACGTTGTAAGTGGGGTTGCAAGAGGCAGACCGAAAAAGACCTAGGACGAGGTCACAGAGTGTGACCTCAGGGATTAGGGACTGGATAGAGATGCTGCCAGAGATCGAGCAGCATGGAAAGCTGCCATTAGGTGACCAAGGCTGACACATACAAGCATGTTGGAGCCTTTATAAACGGAATGAAACGAGACAAATTATACAGCTGATTTGCCAGTCTCTTTATGGAAGAAGTTGTGATATTTTAGGACACAGAAATTATACAGTCAAGTTTCATTGCTGTTTGTAAAGTTGAATTGCCAGTTTCATTTAATTAACAGTTATAGATTCTCTCTCTC
>JAGKTI010000403.1:116407-133174 GCA_018397915.1 Birgus latro
TAATACATTGATAACAGTGGTGGTTCACAAAGTTAGTTAGGAGAAGTATCAGAGAAAAAGATCATGTAGATCACAATCGAGAGTAGCAGAATTAATGTAAACATTGCTGATCCAGTCTGTCAAGTCATCTTAGGGGTTATTATTTGTGTAGTAGGCAAAAAAGTGAGTGTAAATTTGTGGGCCCTGAACCAATTAACATTTATTCCTGTTTATTGCTTTATTTGGTTATTGAGGGGTTTCATCATTGCGGTAGTTTGACGATCAAGGTGGTTTGCCTGTAATGGAATAGTCTGGTGTTTACGCTTGACACCACCACTGACATTTGCATCTTTCTCAGAGGCCATGGCTAAGGTTAAGTAAACTGAAATAATCAAACAAAATACAGGAATCACCACCAAGACATGCAGTGTAAGCGATGCAAGTGATCACATACTACACTCAGCACTGTCTGGTTGCCTGGTAAACTAGTCTGGCAGGTGTGGGTATTTCAGCTGCCCACTCATAATATTGTCCTGATTAAAAGAAGTGCTGGACCATGCGATGCTGAAAAATTGGTGTTGTACCTGTATTACTACATTACTACTACAGCTACTACTATTACTACTATACTACTACTATTGGAAAAGATCTCCCTTAAGCTGAAATAAATTGTAAGGCGATAGTGTGATTCATATGAAAATTATATCACAGTATTATGTGGGTTAAAACTACGAGTACATGTAAATCCCAGATACATGTTAAATATTTCTTCCTCATTTTTGTTGTTGTTTTTAGCTGCATTATACAAGAAGCTGCAATAAATGCTAAGGTTTTCATGAAGCGGAATAATTTTATGCTTTCATTAATCACAGTTATCTCACAAGGAATCCTGTCAGAGAGAGATGGAGGGTGAGAATGCCAAAAAGAAGTCTAGTGCCCATCTTCCTATTGTTCTCCTCTACTGCATCTCTTTTGGTTATTATCCCAGTCATACATAACAACAGGATTAAATTTCATTTCCCAGTCACTGCTGCTTCATTTGATTCCAGCCTCACTTTGTAAACATGGATGCCTTTTATATTTATTCCTACTATTTCCAAACAGTGTTGTTCAATGTATGGGGAGACATCTCTTCATTCCAGTGATTTAGTTCTTGTTTAATTCTTGGTACTTTCAGAGGGGAAGGCCAAGGATGAGATGGAGGAATGGAGTGGAGAGATATACGAGAGAGGGGGATGTGATGGAGGGAGGGCAGTCAAATGGCCGAGGGCAGGGTGATGTGGAGGTGATTTGCTTGTGATCATCCCATCCAGAATTGATGTGTCTGGAAATAGATAGATAGATAGACTTTTAGAGGCTGTTCATCAGGTTAGGAGAGACTGTTCAAACTAGAGGATTTAGATACAGTATAGTTATAAATAATTCCTTCACAACTAGGGGTCTGTTGTAAGTAGAATGAAATCTTTTAATGTAATAATACACACCTTGCCATCATCCTGCCTTCTGATCACCCAAATTCAGGAGTGGCTGTTTCGTCTTTTTGCTTGGAAATGGTCAGTTTGCTTCTGCTGGGTCCCTAACTACATCAGGATTACTGGTAATGAACAGCTGACTTGCTGGCATGTTCCTCTACTCTCCTCTAGGTCCTCTTTCTCTCTCTCTGCCCCATTCCTGCTCTTGATTGTTGTCCTCTTCAAATCCATCTCTTCTGTGAACATTGGCAGTCCTCATGGGACCTGCAGGTTCACAATAAACTTAGTGTTAAACTCGCAGTTATTCCCTGGCACACATCAGCCCACCCTAGTCGTCGATGTGAGACTATCCTTGCTCCTCTCCACTTGGGCTGTACCTGCCTCACTCATGGTCATTTAATGAGCCATGACCTTCAGCCGGCATGTTCACTCCGTAACTGCCCTGTGACTATCCATTGCCCTTTTCTTGATTGCTTGTCTACACTCCAGCACCATCTCTCAGCTTTACCCTTCCTTTCCTCACTACATCGGCCCCCACAGCATACTGATTTCTTAGGTGACTCTTCAACTGTTTCTGTTTCCAGTATTATAATTTTTCTTACTGCTCTTCACATCATACATTTGATATAATAATTTCTCCCACTTACTTCCGCCTTAGTGCCATGTCGCCATATTATGGCTTGATGCTAGTTCATCAGTATTCCTTCCTTCTTTTATGGTGGTAAAAATTAAAAATGTAAAAATTATATCAGCAGACTGAAGAGGTTAATACTACTAGACACTGTTTCTAACCTCCTTCAATCCACTAGGTATCCAACAACTGAATAAAATTATCTGGTGGTAACAAGAATGAAATATGGATGTCATCATACTGGAAACCCTGTCACCACATGGGGTATCTTCTGAGTTGACTAGCAGCTACAGCACGCCCTCCTTTTATGATGAGGATGCATTTGGAAAATTCGTCACTTAATCGTTTATCGTATACTGTACTTGTATTGAGTTCATTAAAACATGGGTTCAGTGGGGATATGTTTTGGCCAAGGGTCACCCACCCAGTAAGGTCTAGAAACAAGTCTCCAGCTTACCTGAACTGGTTGTTCTTCACTTCACTGCATTTCACTTGCTGCTTGAACTCCAACACCACACTCTTCTTCCATCACTGACACTAACACACCCAATAGTGATGAGTGGAAAGGACATCTTTGAAGAAACATGACTGTAGACTTTCGGGAGGGCAGTCGTATGAGCATAAATAGCAGTCATACGGTATATTGACCAGTGAGGCTATGTATGGAATCATAATCTTGTATGTGAAAAATCTATCATATATTAGAAAAAGGTCCTAACTTTCTCATAATCGTATAAGTGATTCATCACATACTGGTTTAGCATATAGTGAGGGTCAACAGGAGGAGTTAGCTCCTCCCTTTTACCTTAGAGGACATTTTTTTTTTTAAATAGTTTTTTGCTGTTATTCTTGCTACCATTAGACTTATTTTTCAGGGGTATCCAACCCAGGATATAGACTTGATTGCCCATTCCTTAAGGTCCAGTAATCCTGTGTGCCAAACACTGCTCATAATTACCAGTTTGGCACTAATACCCTCTCCTTATTAGATACCTGTACATATTGGGAGTCTCATTCAGGACTGGTGTGAAGGTGTTTTGATGACATATCAGTGGATTTTGTGAAAGATGATAAAGTGTTGTCATGGAATTAAGATCATCAAATTTCTCTACTCCAGTCCAGAACTGAATATGTATTGTTTTGGATAGCAATCTCTTCCTAATCCAGGTACAGTTTCTCCTCTTTCTATACTATAGGAGGTATGAAGCTGCTTGCAGTACCCTACAAGTTGTGGATGATGCATCTGCCACATACAGTACTGTATTCACCAGTAAGGAGAGGGACATCAACTAGTGGCACTGTTATAGATGGGTGGCTTCACTGACTGGCTATATAATCATCCTCCAGCTCCCTCCCTATCCCTGAAAAGGAGGGTGGGCTGCAGAAGGACAATTTTAGTCTGCAGTCTACCAGGTTCATGTCCAGATGAGCCTGAGCCCACAGGAACAGCAGTAAGGAGAGAGGAAGGTTCAGCTCCTCTCACCCACCCATTTTAGAAGGTTTTACAGTGCAGGAAAAAGTGGCAGATCCATAGGGGGGCCAGAGAGTTTGGAACCTCCTTTTTCATCTGTGGCATTTTTTCCTTCCCCTTCTGCAAGTGTACCTAATTTTTGAAGGAAAGCCGGTGCATTGTAAAAATTTCAGGATCTTATGAACTTTGACACTCTGTTGGATATGACTGTAAAGTGATCTGCAGTAATGTGCATTTTGTTACCATGAAATTTAAATACATGATTGTCCTCAGTGAGTAAAAACAGAAGTTGGATCTACTTTTTTGAAATTCATGGATAATTTAACTCATACTGTGTCCCACACAGTATGTGAGTCAGTGATTCAAAAATTCAGTCATCATGTTACTCTGAATTATACATCACTTTGCCCCTAATTTTATAGGCTTATTTTATATACATATGCCTTAAATTATTGTACAAAAAAAAATATTATCATGACATTCTGATACTGTCCATAATTATTCACTGAGTTACTGATAGAACCACTACCTGTCCATTCCCAAGTGTCAGAAGTTGCTCAGTTCAAGAGTTGCCTTGTATTTATACTGTTTAGTTTTCCTAAATCACATTAAATTCACCTTGCAGAGGGTGTACAGAAGTTCAATAATGCAAAAACCAACTTCCTGCAGCAGTTCAGAAACAGTCAAAATGCATCAAATGACTCAGAAGACAAGCCACTGATTAAATGGGAGCCGTATGATCAAACATCTTTGCTGGGCAACTCATTGCAACTTCAGCATACTCATTCAAGCTGTTCACTGTCTACTCAAGAAAAGGTATTTAATACAGTATGTTCACTTGTGAGTCATGGTTTTAGATCACCCTTTTATTGTACTCTGGGCTGAAGGCAAAGCAGACAGGGTTTCACATCAAAGAGAGAGTAGTTCTTTTTTGATATTGTGGTAATTTGAAGCTTTGCTAGACTACATGAGCAACAGTTCATGATAACACTGTTACTTGCTTATCTATATTTTTAGCTAGACACCTTAAACCCATAAGAGGTGGCCACAAACAAATCACCCCCACATTATCCTGTCCTCTGTCATTTGACCTCCATCCAACTCTCACCTCTCTCATATATCCTCCCTCTCCATCCTTCCTTATCATCCTTGGTTTCCTCTCTCCCCCTTTCCCCCTCCACCTCACTCACCTATTCCTGCAGGCTAGAAAAGCTTCAATCTACCAACAACAGGCCTGTATTCAGTGTGAGACCCTTGCTATGACTTCCATTCAGTCAGTGATGAGGAGTAGAGGGTGAGCAGCTATGGCATACAAGTTTATGTTACTGTACCATTTTCAAGATAATATCACCTAGAAATGATTATGAATGTTAAAGCCTGGGCTCTCATATACAACTTCTGAAGCTTGTATGATGAAAATTTAAAACTTGCTTTTATTTTTTTCATACTGTAATGTATACTGAATCTGTATTTTTACAGATACAACCCAGAGGGGATGGCTGCAAACAAGTCACTTCCATGTCACCTTTTCCTCCTTGATCAGGCAGCTATCTTTCTGCTCCATGCTGTTCCAGTTCATTGTTTTCTAGGATTTTATTATTATTATTATTTTTTGGGGGGAGGATGTTTCTTTTTAAGGATACTTCTCGAGACTTACACAGCATGCTGGAGCCTCATAGATAACCTCATAGATGATTAATTTAGACTGCTTCTTTCAGTCAGCATGTGAAAAGGAAATGGTGCCATCAATTACACTGAAAGCCTGTGGTGATTTTAAGTGGAAAGCAATCAGCAGCCCTCCCCACAGGCATGGCAGTGACAGCAACATTCCCACCACATCTCTGCATCTTCAGTCCTCAGCACCACAGATTCCACCCATGTCAGTGCCACAGCCTTCAGCCACCTTTGTTCCCCAGTCTCCAACTCTATCATTATCTCCATCCTCATCCTCAGAGTCAGACAGTTCATCCATGTCCTTCAGTTCAGGTGCATGCAGTTCATCAAGGTCAAGTTGTTACAGGAGAAGAAAAAGAGATTCAGATAGGTATGTACATTCAGTAATTTCAGCCATAGACTACATACTTAAGCAAAAAAATGAAAGTTCAGATCAGTTTGCAAAAATAGTTGGCGATATGGTTTGTGTGTTGATTGAAGGTTTTCCACGTGGAAAGCAAGTACATGTTGCCATGAAAATATTAGCTGTGACAGAGAAAATGCAAAAGACGACTAAGTTATTTAGTGTTTTGAATTGAAATCTGCCACTAAGTGCAAAAAAATGTGCAAAGTTATTTTATTCTAAACTTGTTGTTCTGTTGATGGTTGAGTATTACATAGATCTTATTTCTTTCCTCAGAAAATAAAAATTGTAGCTGCAGTGTGTAATGATACTGTATAAAACACATGCTGCTTTAACCCTGATAATTCAAGAGGCTTTCCAGTGGCAAATAAAATTGTCAGACATTAGCTAGAGTAAAATAGATTAGTCATCTCGTTAGATTTAAGGGTTAACCAACACATCTTAGTAAGTTATAATTACATGATCATTGTTTTCATTTAAAAATGAAAGGTGATTTTTTTCCCCCATTATATTGAAAGAGAATCTCAACGAAATACTGTATATTGAAATAAAAAGATTCCCAAAGGAACAGTTACACCTTTAGTATTATTGGTATAAGTAGTATTGTCCCTTTTCATTATGAAGCAATTAGTTTATTTTCCCCTAGCTCTGTGATGGAGTAAGATAATTATATGGAGCTAAATGCTTTTTAAAAATTCTGTCTGTCTGTCTGTCTGTCTGTCTCTCTCTCTTTCAAATACTCTAGTGTTTATCTCATGTTACAACACAGCATTTGAGATGGAGAAATAGCAGTATCAGAAATTACAGTGAACATCGTAAGAAAATGTATGTAGTCATTAATAAACAATAAAAACAACTACAGTATTGTGTATTTTCAGCATCAGCACTTCAATATCATGTATGTAAAGGTGCTAAGTTGGTTTATTATTCACTAACTCTTTCATTTTAGCGATGTATTTGTTTTTCATGCTAACTCAATGCGATTAACCTAACATTTCCTAATTTCAGTACAGTCATGTGGTGAGCAGAAGACTGAAGTGAAGGTGTGGATCTGGAAGGAGTGGGGGTGTGGATGTGAATGTGGGTGAGGATGATGGTGGTGGGGGTGTGGATGAGGGTGGTGGTGGGGTGTAAGTGTGGGTTACAGTGTGGGAAAGGATATGGATGTGAGTTGGGGAAAGGGTATGGATGTGTGTGGGTTGTAGGTGGGGATGTGAGTGTAGGTGTAGGTATGGTGTGGCTGGGTATGTGGGTGGGGGTGGGGGAGTTGGTAGGGGTGTAAGAGGTGGTGGGGTGTGGGATGAGATGTGGGTGTGAGTGAGGGTGTAGGGATGGGGGTGTGAATGAGAATGTTGAAGGCAGTGTGGGTGTTGGTGAAGGGGGGTTGTGTGTGTGTGTGTGTGTGTGTGTGTGTGTAGGTTTGGGTGGTGTTGGAGATGGGAGTGTGGCTGTGACTGATAGCATGAGCATTAGGGTGAGGGTGTGGAGGTGGATGGAGGGTGCGGGTGTGGGTGTAGAGGTGGATGGAGGGTGTGACGGACTGGGGACGAGGGTTAGGATGCGGGTTTCGGTATGGGTAATGCTGTGGTGTGAGTGGGGTGTGGATGTGGAGGGCACGTAGGTGTGAGAACAGGTGTTGGGTGTTTATGTATAAGGGTGAATGGATGTTGGTGTGGGTAAGAGTAGAAATGTGCTTGAGGTGTGGAATAGGTTAGGAATGTGGGTGAAGGTATGGCTAGGGATGTGGGTTAGAGCATTAAGTTGATAGTTAAAGTGTGGAGATGAGGGTGGCAGGGTGAATATGAAAGTAGGGGTGTGGATGTTGGTGGCAGAAAGGGTGAGGATGGGATACTTGGAGCGGGTGGAGGTGAAGTGTGGATGGTTGTGTGGGAGTATGTGGGAAATGGTTGATTGGCTGAGTATTCTAGCGCCAGGCAACCCAGGCCATATTGCACTAAGGTAATGAAAGGTAACAGCAAAAAGGAAAAGATAGTGGTCTTGATGTTGGAAAAATAATGATGTTGAAGCTGTTTTCACATCGAAATGGTGTAGTGCTGAGTTGGTGTGGGAAGTCTTTAAACTATCCATGCTATGAAATCGAATGTTCAGCATGATGGGAGTAGATGGAAAATGGGCTGTCCGGAAGAAACACGTTAATATTTAGAAGAGAATCGACAGATGAGATGAAGAGAGCAGAAAGGGGAGAAAGATTGGCAACAAAAAGACCCTTTCTAGATGCCTCTTATGATAAGCAGGGATACTGAGGAAGTATTCTCCCCCCACCTCCCCAGGTGAGTGTGTGGGAAGGGAGTGGTGATGTAGGTGGCAGTGTTTGTGTGGGTGTGCACACTTTGTCAAAATCCATCTCCCTTCCCCCATGGCAGAACAGAGCTTGTCCTTAACATGTCCCCCTCCCCTTTTAACCCACTGATGGGTTCATTTTGTTCTTACCATCTCCTGTCAATGCTACACAGCTTTACACACACTCTTTAACCTGGGTGTGCTAAATATATCCTTAATAAACCCTTTCACTGAGAGGTTTTTGCTGGATTGAATTATATAGTGATGTATTAGCACAAGTAAGCTATTAAAAATTGTCATCCTCATTCAAGGAGCCAAAGATAGATGAAATCAATAAATGTTAATCAAGGACAAGGTACCCTATTCCAGTTTAAATTTTTCCGGGACTTCTGGAGTTGTAGCTGATGGTGCCATGTACAATCTTGCTTTTTGTAACCGATATATTCTTAAAACGATTATTAATGTTTTCAAAGAACAAGGTATGATTTCGAATAGATCGTCAATTTTGGTTAATATGGTAAGCAATGCTCTTATTCTTTGCACAGAGTTATTATTAATAAAAGTATCCGAATATGAGGATTGGATAAACAACCACCCAGCAGCAAGCTGACTGGCAGACATCTTGGATAGAAAGCGAAGGTAAATCCTCACAGTATATTGCTTTCACTCAATTATATCCCTTTAAATCCACATTATTTTACGCCAGAATTAAATTTCAGACTCTCATTGGTGACTGAGCAACTGATATGCTATTTTATTTCTCCAGTAGACTGTGACCTAAGGCAACATTTTTTTTTTTTCGTAGCTCAGTGGCAGAAGAGGACAATATTGCGGCTTTGCATCCTTTCCATAGTACGTCTTCGTGATTAGGTTTCTGTTCTGTGAATCTCCTGTTACAGTTCAGAAGCTGGCATTTCTTTAACACACACCGGCTCGATGGTAGTGTTTGTGGAAGGGCTAAGGACGTGTGTTTTCGTTGTCATCGCACTACGGTCATTTTTCTTCTTCCTTCGTGCACATGTCTGTCTTATATAAGTGGGTCCGTGATAATATCCTCAGATTAGGGGGCGGGGAGGGTCTTCTCACCTATTTCAAGCGTACCTACTTTAAGTGCATGGGAGATTGAGACTTCCCCTGTAGGGCTCCCATCTCTCTCTCATTCTTGAGTGTGGATTCATTTTGTTTTTATAGTAATTAGGACGGCATTTCGTACATTCCTTACTAAACCTTAATACATCATAATTCTCAGTGTACAGTAGGAGCATATAGCATCAGAAATAGCAGGAAAAACTCCAAGGGGAAGGTTAACTGATTCTGACCAAAAACATTTATCTGTTCTCTTAACCCTTCCAGTCCCGACTGATTTTTTTTTTTTTACCCAACACACCCTTATAACCCGACCGATTTTCACTTTTTTTGTTTTGGCTCAAACCTCCACTTTTGGTGAGAAACATCAAAAATTCATAGAGAAATCTTCCTCCTGAGCTTATAAATGTTGGTACAGGTGTCAGTCAGCCTTATGTTTTCCTTCTTTCTCAGGGTACCTGGCTAAAGAAAATGAACTATGGAAGAGTTAACTAATTCAGGCCACTTTAAATTACATATTTATTTATTTATTTGGTACGAATTTATGTGTTGTACAAGTCTATATTGGTTTTCACACAATAATGTAGGTGATAGAATTATTGTTCTCTCACCCAAAACCCCAGTATATGGCACCTTCCTTTACAACATTACCACCTCATCACTACTGTTTGTTTCTCCCTCTAGCTTCTTTGTTTCCTTGTCCTCCACCTTAGGAATCACCGTGAATTTCGTCATTGGAGAGACTGTGGGGCAACATAGCTTTACTGCCCAGGTTACTGCTAATAGGTGAATTGCAGAGTGTGTGTGGGGTGGGGGTCAGGTGGGACCAGGCAGTATCCCTGCTTGGCAGCAAGTAGAGGAAGGTCTCCCACATATGCCTATCAAAAATCACCCACGAATCTTGAAAAATGTGCAAACGACAAGCCTTGCAACTGACTAACGTATGATGCACGTCGGTGGGTCTGTCCGCAGAAAAAGTAGTGACGTGCATCATACGTCGGTGGGACTCAGCGGGTTAAGGAACTTAGAGAAGGAGCATTAACAACATGCTCAGGTAATGCGTTCCAGTCATTCACAACTCTCACACCAAAGGATTTAGCTTGAACCAGTGTTCTCCAATGACCTCTCTTCTTCAGTTGACATGCATTGGTTCTGCTGCTGGCGACACTGCCCTCTGAGACATCCTTGTTATCATTCTCCATCCCATTAAGGATTTTATAAGTCAGTTAGATCTCCTCAGTGCCTTCTCTTTAGAGTTGTCAGCCCAAGTCTTTCACACCTCTCAACATATTCCAGGTCTCTGAGTTCTGATACAAGTTTTGTCATCTTTTTCTGTACTTTTTCCAGCTCTGGTATGTCTTTCCTGTAGTATGGGGACCACCTTTGTACCACATGTTCCAAGTGGGGTCTTACCAGTGAACAATACAGGGATTTACATATGCCAACATCCATGTACAAAAAGCTCCTTATTGTTAGACCAACCATGCTGTGTCCATTCCTTACCACTGTACCAATATGCTGAGCTGGTTTTAGGTCTGAAGATGCAAGTATGCCTAGATCTTTTTCCACATCCAGTGTTTTCAGTTCCATTCCATTCATTTTAATTGAAAAAAAAAAAAAAAAAAGGATTTCTGTGGCTTATGTGGACTGTGGTGCTTTTCTTAGCATTAAATTTAAACATCCATTTCCTACTCGAGTTTTCTAGATTATTCAAGTCTCTCTGCATAGCTTGTAGGTCGTCCATGCTGTCAGTCCTGTTATAAATCTTGGCATCATCTGCAAAGAGAATGACTGGACATTCAAGCTCATTAACTAGGGCATTCATGTAAGCAAAAAATAACACTGGCCCAGCACTGATCCCTGCGGCACTCCAGATATAACTTCTCTCTTGTCTGACTGAACTCCCCATGTTTCCGCCATTTGCTCTCAGCCTGTTACGAGCCCTTTTATCCATTTCCATTGCAAATGCGTCTGTGGAGCTTTCGGTATCATCCCGTAAGTAACTTGTGATCGTGATGCACCACCTTCACCCTTTTATAACTCATCCCCAGTGGTGCCATGGTGTCTGTGGAAGCCTAAACCGCACCTCCTTAAGTTAAGTTGCTTTTCAAGGTTTGACGGTTTTCAGGGTTAAGTTTGGGTTGGTTTGACACTGCGGGTGGGGGTGGGGGGTCTGGGAGGGCCAAAACACCACGTTAGGGCAAGGTTAGGTTTAATTTGGCTATCATAGGTCAGTTAGGGTAGGTTAGGTTCAGTTTGGGTTGGTTTTTCATGTATTTCCATCAGTTAGGATTATTCCAAATCTGACCCAGAAGACTCCTTGTGTCAGTGAAAAATCAAGTAGGCTAATACCAGGCATGGAAAGTTTGGATGCATACTGATAAAGGAAAGTAAATACAGTATCTTGGTACAGTGTGATGAAGGGCCCTTAACCTCATGCTGTAGCAGGGGCCACACGCAACTCAGTTATCTTTGTGACAATTTTTGTAGAATAGTACCAGTGTGCCGTATATATTTATTTATTTTTGAATTTTATCTCACCCTACCCTTATGTGGGGAAAAAAGGTCAGGATTGAATTATTTTATTTTTATTTATTTATTTATTTTTCTCCAGGCCAGTATGCTTGTGATGGGGATGCAGGATTGAAGATGTACAAAGTGCCACAGAGTCAGCTGCTTTGTTAGATAATTCTTAAAGGCCCCAACATGCTTGCATGCATCGACCTTGGTCACCTGATGGCTCACTGTCTGCTTGATCTCGAGCAGCCACTCTTCTCAGTCCCTTATCCATGAAGCCACACACACGCCTCATTCCCAGTTGGTGACCCCACAGGATTCCATAGCTCCATAGACAGGTAAGGAAATTTGTTTTATTGCTGTTGGAGTTTACCTGACTCATGAGCCCTTCAGTCCAGTGACATTTAACTGATTTATTCCTGCTATCTCCAGGCAGTTTTCCACAAATGGAGAGCAATCTAGTGTAGTTAGTTTTCATCACACAAACTGGGGTACTCTTGGTATTTGGTTGTGGGTGCATCCAATCTGATAAGCCATAGATATAAAATAATTGGTGTTCTTGGTTACTAGGCAAATTCAACCTCCATTCTGACTACACTTGGCCACCAACTGAGCTGGAAGGGGTTAGGGATCTTTATCAAATGAAAATAAATTGTCTAGTGATGGAATTAAGGAAGTCTGTATGTAACCCCTCCAGTTTGAAAAGTCTTTCCTCAGTCAAATAAATTCCACAGGAGCAGGCAAGAATAAAACAATATGTGCCACTGAATTGAAAGTGTTAATCACTTATAAAACAGACATGTGTGGAATACCCATAGGAAAGTTTTCAGTAAATACCCTTGTTCCATCCCATGTTTATCTCTAAGCAGGTGAAGTACTTTGGGGCACAGTAATTGAAAGTACACTGTTAACCTGTGTACCACAATGCCGTCTTTCTGTATTACATTCTTGCAGCAGCCACATTGTTATTCAGCAAAGGAAGCCCCCAGGTATGGAAAGGATTTAAAGCTATATCCAACCCATGTAGGTTCTACTCAGGTAGGGGAAGGAGTTAAGTTGGCTGTATCTGCTGTAATCCCTCCTGTGTGAAGTCTCCTGAGCTGAATAAAACCACATAAGGCCTTGGCCGTACATGTATGTTCATTTTTTCCCCCCCACTACTGTAGTTCAGTATCATTATCCTAATTTTTAATCATCATTTTAGTACTTTGTTCAGGTCCAGCAGCACATCACCAACAGCATTAATTTGTTTAAAAAAAATTTCAGATATACAGTATTTCATTCTTTTGTTCCTTATTTCCATAGATCAGTGACAATAATAATACTGTGGCTCAGCACCTTTACACTCCTTCATGACTATTACCATTCTCTAGTTTTTTGCTGCTGTTATAGCCCGGCATTCAAGAAAGAAAGGTGATAATTTTATGCTTATTTATTTCTTTTATTACTGTTATTTATTTATTTTTTATACTGTTGCCAATCCTACATAGGGTCGTAGGTTTGAATTCATAGTTTTCCTTTTGGCCCAGCTGTCACCCAAGGCAAACAATTCCAGCTTGTTGCGGACCTGAGCTATGCCAGTGTTGTAGCCTGAGACCAGACTTTTTAGGTGTTGTAGAGTTCCTTGCCTGGAGGTGGTGTGTATAGCCAGTTGCCAGATTTTTGACCCCACACTACTCTTGTGACAATATCTACCAGGGACCATGGTAACCTTCCATCTCCTACCATCTAGAACAGGTTCCCTAATGGTGGGGGTGGGTATCTGGCCTTTAGAAAGGAGGAATAAACAGACAAGGCCAAGCAGCCTTTTTGATGCATTGTTGGTTGTAGATAGGATGTATTTTATAGCCAGATCTTCGGTTTTTAATGTGTGCTTTTCTAGAATAAGATAATTTTGTTCCCCTGATAGTTATGCTGTATGAAAATAGAAAATCTTTTAAATGTTCCCCAAACTTGGTACAATCTTCATAATACCATGAGATTATTTGCTGTGTTGTATGTTCAGCAGTAGCAGTAGCTAGATGGAGCTGAAGAACTTGGTAATCTGGAGTTCAGAATAACTCCCATGGGAGTTGGGATTTTCCCTTTAGGGGTGGGGGTGGGGGGGGAAGTGGTGAGATTTTCTGGTAAATGTGGGAAATGGCAAAGAAAAGTTTGGAAACCTCCATACTAGAGTAAAATTAAGATATATTGAAACACACAGAATTGAGAAAGTTGAGGTGACATAGGTTCTCAATAAGGGACAAAGTATAGGATAGTGTGCTGTGAGAGAGATTTGGCATAAGAAATAGTTGAGAGTTGATTCAAGGGAACCAGCAGGTTAAGATGGTATGGACTTGTTGAAAGGGAGGAGGAGGAGGATGGACTGAGAACACAGGTATGAATGTAGAGAGTAGAATGCCTAGAGGTTGAGTGATGAAGACATGAGAAGCTATCTTGCATGGTAACCTCTGGGATTAGGTGTTTGAGTAGCAAAACGGCTAAGTTTGCAAGACATGCAGTGGTGTCATCAAGTGGAAATACCTGCACATAGCTACTAAAATCACTTTTTATGCAAGGAGAAAAGAACCAAAGCATTGGCGGATCCAGAATTTAGGAAAGAGGGGGGAATGTTTGTCAATGTAAGGGGCGCCGAAGGCGTGAGGCAATAAGCTAGGGGGTCTGGGGTGGGCGGTAGCTCCCCCCAGCGGGGTCCGGGGCAGAACCCTGGCCGCAAAACGGTTTTTCACATTTCACAAGCATTTTGGGGCAAGTTGTGGTACTTTAATGGTGGTTAATATTTAAAGCCTGTAACCAGTAATTCATGATAGATGGAAACCAGTTACAGATCTCTTCTGATTGATCGAAATTGGAATGTATTATAGATTCAAACAATTCTCTACCAATTTATGTAAATCTATTCTTTACAATACTAATTATATATACTACTGCCACTGCTAATAATAATAATAAAAATAACAATAATTATTATTAGTATTGATATTATTATTATTATTATTATTATTACATTATTATTATAGCTTTTTATTTTTAATGATATTGATATTTGATGATAATCAGCTCTCAGGGGTGCCATTCATAGCTGAAGGGGGGTTGCCCCCCCACCCCTAGATCCGCCACTGAACCAAAGGCTGGAAGCCTGCAAGTTATTCATTTCAGGAGGGAAAAAAAAAAAAGGGCCAAACTGAAGATCCATTCACGTTTAGATACTTGGACACTGCATTTAAAATACTGGATGTTATAAGCAGAAGGAAAAACACACTGGGGAAGACAGTTCCAGAGTTGACCTATTGCAAATATGAAGGGCTGATTATTGAGTTGGATAGAAAAGTTTTAGAATCCCACTGTTCCATAAGAGGGGTTATTTATTCTATGTATCATTAATCATTTACCCTTTTATCACCACTGCAGCACCAATGTACAATCTATATTGAGATGTGCCTGCACTGTCACGTAGTTCTGGGTGATAGTGTTATTTGGTGGCTCTTATATGTAATTCCTGGATCCTGCCTAAATCCTGCGGTGGCTCTGAGGATACTAAAGGGTGTCGTGGTTTTGATGTTGATGTGCTAGAAGTGTTAGGCAAGGTACCCTGAGATGTTTTGGCTTTGTGTAGAGAATTTAACCCGAGGAATTGACTTGGAAAGTGTATGTGTGAGGTGGAGGGAAAAGGACCCACATTATACATGAGTGCCTACTCCAGTTATATGGGCGCATAACCCATTTTTCTGAGGCTGACCGTGCCCACAGGGTGATCTGAGAGAGTTAACCCAGGGTGGAAGAGACCAAAGGAAAGGTCGCAGAACTCATTGCTGGAAGAGGGTGATCATTCATGTTGAGAGTTAATTAGAAGGGGAAGAGTCACTGCTTGGAGGGTTGCACGAGGGGATCCTGTGGGTGGAGTTGGAGAGCGAGTAAGGCATTTGTCTCACGTTGATCATGATGGAGTAGATGGAGGGAAGGGATGGAGAGGTGTATGTATCGGGAAGGGCAGCCTGATAACAGAACAGTGTGACATGGAGGATTGTGTTTGGTCTCCCCTTTATCAGTATTATGATTATGGAATATCTTATGACCATAAACTTGGTGACAGGAGAAAGAGAAATATTGGTGTTGTGATGAAGAGGGGTAAATTGAGATAGTTTGGGCATGTTGAGAGGATGGAGAATGACAATTGGGTAGGGAAGATGAGAAGTGTGAACACAGGGAGTAGGGTTGTGAGAAGCAGACTGAGAAAGTCCTGGGTAAGGTCATAAAGTCTGACCTCAGGGATATGGGACTGAATAGGGAGGTAGCCAGAGATCAAGCAGTGTAGAGAACTGCAGTTAAGTAACCAAGGCTGACGCATGCAAGCATGTTGGAGTCTTTATAAACAAAACAAAAGAAATGTTTAAGGTGGTGGTGGTGATGGTGTTGAGTAGTGCTGTCCCAGCAGATCCATCAGCTGCAAGCAAGGGACATCCTCTGCAGGGATGTCCCTTGGAATGGTCCATTGTTTCCTTGCGGTAGACAATGCCTTGTCACAGCAAGGTATGGAGAGGAATGGAGGTTTGATTCATAGATTGATGGCACATTTGCATCTCCACCCAGTAAACAGAGGTGCCATAGTAGGCTCCAAATCATCTTGTTGTTTGGCTGTATGGTTACCATCGTTTCGTTTTTGAAGGCTCCAACATGCTTGCATGCGTCGGCCTTGGTCACCTAATGGTGGCTCTCCACACTGCTCGATCCCTGGCAGCCTCCCTGTTCAGTCCCTTAACCCTTAAATTGTTTAAATTGTTTCCTGAGTTACAGGTATCTATTAGTGTTTTCATTCAGTGTAGAGCCACCTGAAGTGGAAAGATTAGTAATTAAAAGTGACAGGAAGGATGGGAGAAACAGGAAGAGAGGAGGGCAGACACAGGAAAAGAATGATAAAGGTGAAGGAAAAAGTAGGAAGCACCATGTCAAGTGAGTGGATGATAGTTGTCACCACCCATTCCTGGTGATCCAAGTAGAAAGTGTTAATCATTTTGTGTTTTTATTTATTTATTGTGCTTTTGTGATGACAGAAGCCATTCTGCTATTGACATTAACTTCTACTTTTCTGCTCTTCTTTTCTTATTTCTGGATTCTTGCGGCCGATGTACAGTATTTAGATACGATAAGTTAGAGTGATGACGAAAATGAAATGGACCTCTTTCTTCCACAAGAAATGAAGCTTAGCTTGATGCACTGGAATACTGTTCAGTTT
>JAGKTI010000404.1:0-16569 GCA_018397915.1 Birgus latro
ATATATATATATATTGTAATCCCTCATTTATCTGGACATGATAGAGTCAAAGGCATGTCCAGGTAGTGGCAACATCCAGAAAATGAACATATTCCCCTACCATACCCAGACCCTACCTATACCCAACCTCCAACATGTACCTAACCTATTTGTACAGTACCTGCGCTTAATTTGGCAGTGTTTTCCAGTCATTCAGCCATATATAGACATCAAAACACACTTAGTAATATCCAAAATAATGCTAAACACCAAGAATACCATGGAGAAAAACCACTGAAAACCAAAAAATAACCCTACCTTTACACTGCTGTATGTACAGTATCCCTCCTTATTTTGCTACTTTTTTCTGGTCATTCTGCCATATTTTGACATCAAAACATACATAGGATTATCCAAAATAATTTTCAACACCAAGGAAACCAGGGGAAAAAAAAAATAAATAAATAAATAAAACCTTACCTATACACTACCATATGTACAGTACTCCTCCTAATTTGGGCACTGTTTTCAGGTCAGTGTGCCATATTTAGAGATCAAAACACACACAGGAATATACAATGTAATGCCAGAAAAAAAAAAAAAACATCTTACCTATACACAATTGTATGTACAGCCCCCTTCATAATTTTGGCACTGTTTTTAGGTCATTCTGCCATATTCTGACATCAAAACACACATAGAAATATCCAGAAAAATGATTTTAAAAAAACATTAAAAAAAAAATGAAAACTAAAAAATTCCCTATCTATACACTACTGTACGCACAGTTTCCCTCCTAATTTTGGGACTGTTTTCTGGTCATTCTGATACATTTAGACATCAGAACACACATAGGATTATTCATATTAATGCTAAACATCAAGAAAGCAATTCATAACAAAGAAAAATCCACAAAAAACCTGAAGACTATTTGAAAATCAGTTATCTATCACGAGTGATTGCTCCTTGGGCTCAAAAAAAATTCCACGACCAAATATGCCACCAGAAATTGGTTATATTGGTATAAATGGTATACCATCATTTTTGCTGCTGGTGTTTATACTATAAGATAAGCTAATAAGAACACTTAAAACTGATAAGTAAAAGTACAGAAATGGAGTGAGAATAAAGTGTTCAGGATTAAAATTTAACTTTCCACCATCCTAGTGCAAAATTTTGCCAGCACCATCCAAGAGTTAAACACATTTCTAGATGCAGAATTTCATGAGCTTCCTTGTGGATTTTGTGGATTTTTGATACAACCAATAGTAGTCGAATAAATCATAAAAAAATGTAAAAATTCATGAGTCAGTGTTATCACCATGGAGGAGGGCAGGGACTAAGTGAGTGAAGGGGGAGCTGGGAGGGTATAGACAAGGGATGGAAGGGGGGGGGGAGGGAGAAGTGAGGCTCTGGGCAGGATTCTGCCCCCTCCGTCATGAGGCAGATGGGTACTTTTACCATACATATACTCATGGCTTACAGTCTGTTAGACGCCGAGTGGCCATGCAGAAACACAACTTATGGTGTCCGGGACTTTGGATGTTTGGTAGAGAGGCGGACGGCCGCTGTCACCGATCATATAGTCGTGGCTTGCTGTTTGTGTTACAATCTCAGTGGCAGTTAGGAAAGACTAAGTCTGGTGGCCGTGCGGCTTTGGACATTGGGTGGGGATTTGTATGGACGTTTTGACATCACTTGTGAGTTACAGTTGTATTAATCGGGTGCTAGAGGTTCGTTGGGAGTGATTGGGTGAGTGCACAATATTCAGTACAGGGGCGGATGGATATTTTAGCTCTGGTTGTGGGTTACAGCCTGCTTCCCACTCATGGCTTGAGCCCAGTGGCCACGATATCGAATGTCTGAACATGTTGGCTGGCCTGCCGAAGTTCTCCAGGACTTTACGTCTGGCTAATAGCAAGTAAATTTGGATAATGGTTGGATAGGGCAAAGGTCCAGTGTCCAGATAATGAACACTTCTGGATACCTTGCGTCCGGATAAATGAGGGACTTCTGTACAGTAAAACCTCGATAAGTCGACCCTGCAGAAGGCGGAATTCCTAGTCAGTCGAACTCTGACAGAGGTGTGACTTAGTGTTTATTCTTATTTTCCAAGTGCTAAATTATAGTTTATTATATTCCAAGTGTTACATTTTAGTTTAATTGATTGTAAAGTGAAGTAAACAAGTGTAGAACTATGTAATTAAGTGACTGTTGCACCTCTCCATCTATGCAACCTCCTATCCTAGTCTAGCCTGTGAAATGCACCGAATTGTGTTTATCATTTATTTTTAATGCATTATAAATTCTTCTTTAGTTTAGTGTTAATAAACAAGTACAAGAATCCCTCGATAAAACAAACTAATTGGGGGGAGGGGTGAGTCGCTATGTCCGATAATTCGCAGTATCCGAGGGTCGTTATTATCCGAGGGATTACCTAACCTAGGTTGCTGTATCCATGGAGTCATTCGGTCCTATGTGCGCAACCACAACTTAAACTTACTGTGTGAAGTTTGGATGGAAAAATCAATGGTTTATGTAGTTATTCATGTAAATACCATCCTGTGTGAAGCTGTAAATATGTACAGTACCTATAGTAAGAAGACAGTATAATATAGTACTGTTACAGTACACTTACCATGCCAGGAAGTGATGCTGTAGTCACCGTAGGAAGAGGAGGGAGACGGGGGGGGGGGGGAATTTTGAAGAGGTCAGATGCTGGCACCACTTAGTACACCTGTACACCAAAGCATACCACACTGTACACACAAGAAATTTTTGTACTGTATCACTAGAGTACTATACTTAATTTAACACTTAATAATACAAATTGAACATGACAGAACAATATTACACTAAGTACAGTACTGTGTACACCATATATACACTTTACATGACAGTATTTGCTCATTCACCATCTGATTCAGCAAATATTAATTCTGGTGGCTCTGGTGTCACTTTTGTCGGTGAGGAAGATGTGCTGGTGCCAGAAGCCAAAATGGGGAGGCTCATAGAGGACGTCGAAGGAACAAATATGCTCGAGGTCTCTACACCATATATACACTTTACATGACAGTATTCACTCATTCATCGTCTGATTCAGCAAATATTAATTCTGGTGGCTTTGGTGTACTTGTGTCAGTGAGGAAGGTGTGCCAGTGCCGGAAACCAAACTGGGGAGGCTCACAGAGGACGTCGAAGCAATAGACATGCTCGAGGTCTCTGACTCTGTACACTTTTTTTTACCAGGAGGGGAGGTGACAGGCTTGAAGAAGTCCGAAATTTCTGCTGGACTTGCCTTGCCTGGTTTTTCCTCATCAGGTCCAG
Organism: Birgus latro; assembly: GCA_018397915.1. NCBI lineage: Eukaryota > Metazoa > Arthropoda > Malacostraca > Decapoda > Coenobitidae > Birgus > Birgus latro. The sequence continues at coordinate 3,307 of JAGKTI010000404.1, forward strand.
CCTAATCCATCTGAGGAGCTCATAGTTTTCCCCTAGAAATCCACCAGTGTCATCTGTGACGGCCAAGAGTTTGTCTGCTGCATCGATGGCTCTTCCTTCTCTGCTGGTGGTTCAGGCGTGGTTAATTCCTGGACCATTCCCTCCTCTGTCTGGTGGTGGTATCTAGGCAGACCACCAACCTCATCCAGCCTCTCCTCCACCTCTTCTGCAGGGATGGAGCCTTGGCCAGCAGGGATGGAGCTTTGGCCAGCTGCAGACAACATTCACCCCCTGATCCATTGGCAGTCCTTATGGGTGGTAGGAATATTGCCTTTATTTTTCCATCCTTGGAACACAGTTTTGCAGTGGAAGGGTGGGCTAGGGCATTGTCAAGAAGGAGCAGAGCCTTTACATTCTCCCTGCTGATGCCATACCAGGCCTGGTGCTGCCGATCGGAGGGGTCAGAACTTTGATGAAACTAGTCGTTGATAATATCCTTGGTAAACCAGGCAGAAGGGTTGCTGTGATAATCAATAGGAAGCTTGTCCATAATATCTTCGAGAGCCTTTGGCTTCCTACTCTTACCCACAATGACTGGTTTCATGTGGTGGGTCCTGTCGGTGTTAGTGCACGCCAACACCGATATGTGATCCTTCGCACTCCTCCTCGCCAGAGTGCTGCTTGCAGTCTTGGAGGCCTGCTTATTTTGGGGGAGTGACTTTCAAAAAAGACTAGTTTTGTCAGCCTTGTAGATTTGGAAGTCGTGGAGGCCCTTCTCCCTCAGCTCATGAAACCGGTGTATGAAGGGGTCCACTGCATTGGCGTCAGCGCTTAGAAGCTCGCCTGTGATAGGCTTATTTACAATGCCGTGACGTCACCTTAAGGGCCACATCCAGCCATCACTGCACTGGAAATTGTCTTGGCCTGAGTGATGAGCAAGCCTCTGCACCGTGAGTGATGAGCAAGCCTCTGCACCGTGAGTGATGAGCAAGCCTCTGCACCGTGAGTGATGAGCAAGCCTCTGCACTGCATGTTGAAGATCAACACTTTGAACAGGAACATCCTCTGCTCTCTCCTGCTTGTGCCACTTATACATTACAGTCCTTCCTCCAATTTTGCGAGAATATGGTTGACAAAAACCCTTGCAAAATCAAAATTCGCAAAATTGAAACAATTAAATATATGAAATAAAGGCAAATTGGTGGACGTCACCCCAAGATAAGCACTTTTTCCCACTCTTTCTCTCGACTCTACATCTTAATTTTACAATGATAAATGAAACAAACATGAACTGATGTACTGAACAGTAATATTAATGAGAAAATATCATAAGTAAGAAACATTAAAAAAAAGAAAGAAAAAAAGAAAGAAATGCATTTACACTGTGTGAAGACTGTGTCATCACTATCACTGTCGGCAGATATTTCCACATCTTGCTGTGTTTTTTCTGCCTCTCATGAATCCCTCGCAGTCAGAATCGTCACTTGGGTCATCAGAATCAAAAGGGTTAGGGATGCTAGGATCGCTGGCTGCTTGGGGAGGGGTGGCAGGACGGCTGGTCGATGGTCACGGTCTCTTGGGGTTCTTATGAATTTTGTGATTAGAGACTGCTTCCTCTTGTTAACCCCATCTCTGTGGAGGTCAGCATAAAAGCAAAGGGCCCTGTTAACACCGTGGTATGTTTCCTGAGCCCTAAATTGGTCATATTCGTTGCTCACGATGGTTTCTTTCAGCTGGTCAGTGATGGCGAGGATATTGGCCTGGTTATGCATCATTAATTCTCGGTGTGGTTGTGGTTGAGTAAAAAAAAATACATGACTTTTGGAACTACCTCGCAAAATTGGTGAATCGCAAAGTTAAAATTTGCAAAGTTGAAGGATGTACTGTACCTCATTGAGATTTTCCACGTGAAGTCATCGCTTGTGGTAGAGTTCCTTCCCCTTCTTGCCAGCCTCCACTGCTTTCATGGCCTTCTTCACCTTCTCCTTCGCATTGATGAGGTCGTGAATTGTTGTCTTCTGCAGGTCGTATTTATTCATCAGTTGACTTCGTGTTTCCCCATCCTCGTACTCCTTAATAATTTTATATTTCTCGGTCAGAGAGAAAACCTTCCTCTTCCCCTAGCTTGAGGATGAAGGGTTAGATGATGTGGAAGCCATTCTTGCTGTAGTTAGGTACAGTAGTGTAGATAGGTCACACATGATACAAGAGAACACAAGTGAGAACGGTCACTATATCCAGTGGAAGTTCACTCTGGAAATGGTGGATCATTATATCCAAAGTTCATAATAAAAGGGTTCGCTATATCGAGCATTTACTGTAATCGAATATAACTTGCAACCATTGGGGAGGGTAATATGTATATATATATTTTTTTCTCTCCCCCCCCCAGTTAGTCAGAAAATTCGTTAAGTCAAACCATCCTAGTGCCCCACATAGTTCAACTTATGAAGGGTTTACTTTAATAAAAAATATTGTACGTTGCAGGTACTGTGCAGTCACAAAAGTTTCCCATTGAAAATGATGGAAAATAGGCAAATTATACAAAGAAACTTATATTCTTTGGCTAATAACCTTACATAAATAACCATTAATAGATACATTCCATTGCATAAAAGAGGTTTAGGTTAATAGCTTGTAAGACCATGACACAGTGGCATGGTGTTTGGCTTGCTTGTTTTGGGTGGGAAGTGACAGTCAGATGAGGAACCAATTGGGCAGAGGGAGGTGGAGTGGGTGTGGGGGGGCCCTGGGAGGTGGAGGGGGGTGGGAGGCCCCTCAGTAGGGAGGAAGTATGCCTGTTACACACCCCCACAGTTGTATAGAGGGGGTATGGGGGAGATTTGGGTGGGAGAAGATAGTGAGAGGAGGTTCCAGTGGGGCAGAGGGAGGTGGAGAGATGGCCAAAGGAGGGGGACCCTCTCACCACATCTAGAGGGACCAGTCATGCCAGATGCTACCAGATATTGTTGTTCTCATTTGCTAGCTTCCATTTACATCATCAAAGAGGCATGCCAACCTCTCCTCAGTTTTCTGTTACTTCTACTAAATTGATGTGGATCGGACTGAACATACCTTGTCTAAAACACATCGATCATTGATGAACGGACTTTAGGGGTTAGTTCACAGTGCTAGGAGATGCTCCATCTCCTTCATAATGGGTTCCCTATTTTTTGTTAGGTGCTTAGCAGTCAGGGTAGCCACATTCTACGGCACTGCTAGGACAGCCTCAGATTTTATAATTGTGGTAGAGACTGTGGACTGGGGCAGCTTGCTTTGGCGATCTTTTTTGCCCCCCTCTCACTCCTCGTGGTGCTTAACAAAGGGCTTTGGTGATCTTTTTTGCCTTCTCTCACTCCACATTGTGCTTAACAATGTTCAATTTCACATTAGGGATTGGCTCTGTCTTATCTTTTTAGGCATGCCCTTAGTAGCACCATGCTTTCCACTTAGGGTAATACCAGTCGTGTTGTCAGTGTCGCAAGTTTTAGTATTTCACACAAAAAAGGTTCTCTTCACATGATATTGCACAGTGCACTATTCATTGCACTCATACTCTGTTATTTGAAGATAGTGATGGCACTTCAGTGGCTTTGTATGTGTGAGATGGTTATGTACGAGTAACACGGAACGCAAGGGAGATAATCATGGTTGTGAGACACATGAGGAAGTGGACGAGCAAGTTGGTGTCTTTGAAGGGATGACACGAAGGAAGCTGCATGCATGGAGGCCTAAGATGAGGATTCTGTGCATGTAAACACTGGGCAACCATCTTGGGTCAAACATTTGACTGTTTCCTTGTGTGCGGCACTGTGTCTATATGGGAATGTCATATGTGACCATCACAGTTATGATGTAAGTGATACTGCCATCGTTATTCTGAAACTAGGTACTGTATAAGTTTTTCTTCATCGTTCTCATTGTTCTGAAACTAGGTATAAGTTTTACTTCATCGTTCTATCAGTTGATCGTATAGAGCGCTCAACCATCTCATACCGGGGTGTGACTGTATGGTGTTCAGCGAATATACAGACTACTGTAAAGAGATGTAATAATGCTATTGAAGAGTTGTTGGATATTTGAGTGAGCAATACAGGCTCAGTGCTTGTGCAAGATAGGGATGTGTGTTGCCCTGATAGTTAACACTGGGCAACCATCTTGGGTCAAACATTTGACTGTTTCCTTGTGTGCAGCACTGTATCTATACGGGAATGTCGTATGTGACCATCACAGTTATGAAGTAAGTGATACTGCCATCGTTATTCTGAAACTAAGTATAAGTTTTACTTCATCGTTCTATCAGTTGATCGTATAGAGCGCTCAACCGTTTTGTACCGGGGTGTGACTGTATGGTGTTCAACGAATATACATTCTGCTGTAAAGAGATGTAATAATGGTATTGAAGAGTTGTTGGATATTTGAGTGAGCAATACAGGATCAGTGCTCGTGTGAGATAGGGATGTGTGTTGCCTTCATAGTTGTTCAGTATACAGTACACAGGTGTCTCAACAGTCATGGTAGTGTAGTTCTGGGACCCCTACATGAAAGTGACATAGTGCAAATGTTACATTATTTAGACACTTGCAGTGGTGAATGGATTATGAGATTCTGGCCTTCTGAAACAGTTGGCATTCAGTTTATGGGTTCACTCAGTCACCAGACTGGGGTTAACAACTACAACAACAGCAACAACAACAGTGCTTGTGGACTTAATCCACTTCAAACTGGTGTTTCCTTATCGATGGTTTGTGATGAAGAAGAATACTTTGTTGATGAAATATTCTTGCAGTTTCAGAAGGTAAGACTGAAGACTTCGAGAGTGGTGGGGAGGAGAAGGGTGAAGCAGAGTCTGAGGTGGGTGATGATGATGATCAGTCTGTGAGATCTGCCACACCTGCCCAGAGTCCTACAGTTGCTGTTACCACTACAACCAGCACTTCCTCATTACCACTCAATGAGGATGCCAGCACCACCCTTAGTCTTGATGAGTCAACCATAAATGAATTGGTGGCTGGTAACATCCCGATAGACTCTATAATATCATCATCATTTAATCAACAGGAGTTGAATACAATATCACAGGCTCTCTCAAACATTGTTCAAGAAAGTAACATTAATCTTGCAGTGTTCGACCTTAGCTCAACCAACTCCTTCTCAGAAACTGGGGGATCTGGCCCAGTGGGAGATGTAAGTGATAACTCACTGATGTCTCAAGCCAGTGATGGGGTAGGACAAGGAGACTTCAGTGAATCAGGGCGTCCAGTATCTGAATGTAAAGCTAATTTATTAACCCAACGGTCTGGAATTGTTGGAGATTCTACTCTTTCTCCTTTGAAATAGGTTGATGCTGAGTAGTATTTTGATTTGACAACCATGGCTTAGGATGCTATGTGCAGGTTGACTTAGGATGTGAAAATTCAGCAAAATTTGGTTGTCGTATTTGAATTTTAATTTACGTAAACTTTCGTACTAAATATCAGTTTCATTGCAATATTTCCTGTAGTATTTTATGTAAGTTTTCAGAAAACCTAAGTGCTGTTGTATGAATCAAAGTTGGTGTGGTAGTGGTGAAGACCATTTAATTGCTGTGCATTTACTCACCTCAGTCATATTTTGTTACTGGAGAAAGAAAGTCTTTGTAGTGTTCATCAATAGTGAGGGGAGGAAATGTGCAGGAAGTACTTTTCACATTTGTATCAGGTTTTATGGCTTTCAAAGAAAAGCATTGTTGTTTGTCAGTGTAAAGACTTGTTTGGCATATTTATTGATGATAAATTTAGCATGCAAAATCTCCGTATTTGTTTATAAGTTATTCCACTGTTTATACAAAGAAATAAACCTATTTTCTCTAGCATTTGTCGCTTGTAAAAAATTATCCTTGGAAACTTCTATTATAAAGATTTGAAGTCACCACAAATATGATACTGCAGGAACATATCCAGTTAACTTTTCAAAAGTACCAAATTTTGATGCACTTCTGTTAAACCCACTGGAAATCATATGAAATCTGGCAGTAAATATAACCAAGGAGTCCAGCAGCTGAATGTGTGTGTGTGTGTGTGTGTGTGTGTGTGTGTGTGTGTGTGTGTGTGTGTGTGTGTGTGTGTGTGTGTGTGTGCTGTAGCTTCAGATACAACAGCCATCAGTGTTAGCTTTCATGGTAAATAAAGGTTACTGATAATCTTGAAGATAAGGGTCTTAGAGTACTGTACCTGTGTGTGCTTGCATGAAGTAGATATTTTTTACAAGTATTGCTAGGGTTATCAATTGTGGTTCAGTATTGTGTATGTATCAGGTTTGACTATTCAGGAGAGTTCCTTACCTATTGGTGGAGTCCCCAGTGGCTAATAGAAATGGTAGACCATGTTGGAATATGAGTATGGATGTTTTCAGAAATAAGCATCAATTTCTTACATCATTACCTAGTTGTCTTGATATATCTTTGCAAGGAAAAAAAGGTATTGTGGTATGGATATGTAGAATACTGTTTGAAAATAGTTACACAAATAGGGTTCTACGAGAGAGGAAAAATGTATAATATTTAAGGAGCGTAGACAGAGTAGCTGGAAGTGGAACAGGTTTGTATTCAGTACATAATCTGGCAGCAACCCATCCAAAAATATCTGAGAATAAATGTTGCTGTAAAGTATTGAATAATGTTATTAATTTGCCTGTACTCTATAACACCTACTGGTATATACTGGTAGCTTGTCATGCGATGTGCTGTGTTTCCTTGTTTTAATAAGTGAAGTCTTGTTCAGTATCAAATAATGAGATGTAAATTGAAACTACAGGTAGATATTACATATAATTATTTCTCTCACTTCCTTCAGCCTTAGTGCCATTTAGCCATATTATGGCTTGGTGCTAGTTCTTCATTATTCGTTCCTTCCTTTCTGTAGGCCAGGCAGAATGGCAATATTAGTGCCATGTAGCCATATTGTGGCTTGGTGCTAGTTCTTCATTATTCGTTCCTTCCTTTCTGTAGACCAGGCAAAATGGCAATACCCTTCAAGCCACTGGAAAGGTGCCACTAATGTTGGTCATAGTTTATGCACCTCACAAGTTGTTTCATGTTGTCTTAAGTGTCCTTTATATGAACTGCATGCTCAACTGGAATGGATGGCAAAACACTGCCTTTGTGCAGCAAAACAGCATTAAGGCTTATCTTTGATGAATCAATGAAAAGTCCCCACTCACCTGAATAATGATTGATGTTGAATGTTGCCATCAGACCGTCGATGTTGTTGCAGTAAGTGGCTTGGATTTCCTTTTTTTGATTAACCACTGGTGAAGATTTGTTGCACAAGTGTTGCAGCATATATGTGCAGCCCAGCTCTTGCCTTGATCTCTAGTTTTTCAGCCAAAATAAAGGTAGTAGGCTTTCTTAACCACTGCACTTTGGTGATGCAAATGTCACTTCACAAGTATAGCACAAATTATCTGCCGTGTTCACACAGGTATAAGGCATCACTGCTTAGGCTTACTTTGGCTAAACAGGAATATGTCCCTTTGCAGAATCAAACAGTAATACTGTATATGAATGAGAATGGCACCTTATGATTTGCAGGGTTTATGTAAAGCAATATGTTCAGTGATGTTACCTAAGTAATGATTGCATCACCAGTGACATCTCAGAATGGTATGATGCAGTGATTGATGCATTAACTATTTCAGGTTGCATCATGCATTATTTTGGACACTCAATAAAATATTTTTTTAGCTGTACATTCAGTCAGATATCTGCCCGTGTTTGGATAATTTCTGGTTTGAAATAAGAGCTAAGTTCAAATTATCCTATGCTTTTAAGAAGTCAGTGGTTGCAGATACTGGGCAAGGAGACAGTCCTGAAAGCTAGAGCCAATCAGTCATTTTAAGCATCAGATTAGTAAATTTTAACTATTTTTTGTCTCAGAAGCATTTTGGCTGTAGACCAGTGTTATCAGTGAATTATGGAGTACTCTTAGGTTTGTAAAGAGGAAATTTAGGTTTGTGTGGAATACTGTACTTAAAGATGGCCTGCTCTGACAGGACTAGGGAGATTCAGAGGGGATTTGCTTTTATATAGCCCTCTTTAATACATTGCATTTCATGTAGAGAGCTTTCACTTAACTCATAACCCGTGGATTGCTCAGTCACTTTATTTATTTATTTATTTTTTAAATCCCACCCAGTGGTGTGGAGAAAAGTTTTTTTTTTTTATGATAAACTTGAAATTAAATATCCAGGGCATCATTTGGTGAAAAAAAATCTCTCTCTCCATCTTTGCGTAGTGCCATGCGTTATTTGCATAGGGGTGTAGTGAAAAAAATGAACAGTTTTTTTTTTAATAGTTTTTATTTATTATAAACTTGAAAATAAACATCCAGGGCATCATCTGGTGAAAAAGAAGAAATCTCTCTCTCTCCATCTTTGCATAGCGCCATGTGTAAGTTTGCGTAGGAGTGGAGTAGTTAGCAGTGATGCATGGCCACTAGAAGGTTAGCACAGCCTGAGCTGTGGCTCGCAACACGATGCTACCTAGCCTGAGCTGTGGCTCACAACACAGCGTTACCCAGCCTGAGCTGTGGCTCGCAATCCACAGGTTAAATCCACACCGTATGGTATACATGCTTTTCCCCTATATTTTCCATGTTTTCATCATCATCATCGTCATATCATCGTCATTTCCCACCAAGGGTGGAGTGAGGATACATTCAACGAGTCTGAAAGAACTTGACAGAACGAGATACTAACAAAACTTTGCCCAATTGAACGAGCCACATTCTCAGTTGCTCAACGTTCAAGCCCCCAGAATCCTAACTCCACCTGATGGGTCAAAACTTATTTCACATGTAGCTGCAGACTCACCTATCCGACAGAGTCAGTCCAACAACTGTCAGATTAAAAAGGGGTTGGTTATATGTAATGGCTCTACCGTCATTCCATTCAGTCTTGCCTGGCCCATTTAACAATAAGAGTGGCCTACTTTCCCTTTGTAAGGTTTCAGAGACATTATGGGTTTCAGTATCGCTAATGTTTGCTGCAAAACGCCAAAAAGTTAGAATGCTTTAACTTGCCACTACAGCAAGATGATGAAGGCTCAAGTGACATTTTGGGTAGTATTTTTTACACAAAAGACTACAGGTTTGATTGTACTCTTCGTTGTTTTGAGTACCTCTTCTATTAAAGAAAGGAAATGAGAAAGATTAGTAATAATCACAAAATTGGCAGTTGTTTAGAGGTTAAGGCTTTCCAGTTTATTCACTAGCCTTGCAGTGCAGCCCCTAAACAAAGCAATATCTGGATGTGTATACTATAGTTTGGTTCATTTTCTGGCAATTCCTCACATGTGGCTGTTCAGAAATCATCAACCTAGCCCAATTTCCCACTGTTTCAGTGAGGTAGGTAGGATTAGGAAAGAGCAGAAGAAAAGTAAAAGCAAATCATAGAGCCCTTAACCTTTAATACACAGCATTATGTTTCTGGCTGGGTGAGCCTGTAAACAATGCTCTCCAGGCTGGGGGAAACCGGAGTGGTAGTTGAGTCACTTTTTATTCATTCAGATTCATTTATTCCTAGTTCTGTGACACAGTTTGAGCCAAAATGCAACATTAGGAGTTTAAGTTTTGTGACCTGAATCAAGTTCATATGCCAGTTTAAAGGGTTATTTCTCATGATGCTATTTGCATCACTGTGCATCTTCAGGAGGCAGTTTTAGTGATGCAGATTGTGTTGTGGTGCACCATAGGGTTAAGTGCTCTTTAAAATTGGCCATCCATCCATATACTTCGTCTTTGAAAATCTTGTTTCTATCCCATATGATTTTATTATTATTATTTTTGGTATATCATTTATATAAAATAGCTTTTCATTACTCCGTCCTCTCACTGTAACTTGGCTATCGCATGCAACAGCTTGTATTTCTAAAACAGTGACTTACAGTATAGCTTAGTACTGTCATACTGAGGAGCCAGCTTGTTAGTATGGATTTTTAAGTGTGCTAAAGTGTTACTAATTGGCTCTTAAACAACTGAGTTTAGTTTTTCATAATACTGAGGTGAATATTATTGTAGCAGATTCACACTTTTCCAGACAGTGGGTGTTTAATGACCCTTTGGCTATGGCAGGCTTCTGTGAGCTGAATAAAGTTCTCCTTTGTAAGCCAAAATAGAGGATGATGTTCTTAAGTCATAGCTGAAACAGTAATTATGGTAGTTTTAATGCTTTTGGTGTCCAAGAATTTTCCTGAACACATCAAAATTGTCAGACATTAGATGAAATAAAATGCAAAACACAGTACCGTAGATAACTTGTAACTAAGGGTTAAGATTTTTCAGTGGCTACCGCCCAGTGATTGTACTGAGCTGAGGAAACACCCTGTGGCATAAAGGTGTTATGAGCAAAATTAAGATAATCTGTTATTAACTGTTTTCAAATTATGGATAGTGACAGATTTTTTATTCCTAAGGTTTAGCAATAGGTCGAGATGCTGGAGAGGGACACTTTTATGTGGGGGCATGGATATAACTGGGCAACTCAGCTACCTGGTTATACGGAAGTCCCTCATCTTGCATCCTCTCCTCCGAAAGGTGAATAGGAAACTGCAGAGGAAGGGGAACTTCAGCCAACAGTATGCTGTCTTTATGTTCAGATGAGTGGAGGCACAACAATAATAACAACAATAGGTAGGAAATTAGTGAGAAAGCCTATGTAGGAAATTGAAATTGAATTAGATGAGAGGAAGGTGTTATTCTGGGAGAAAAAATCAGTCTTCAGAATAAAGTGATTGTGCTTAAGTCTTATAAATTTATATGACTCTGTATGCAGAATAATACAATGGAAGAGTTGGGGGAAAGGATGGGACAGGAGTGTATTGGTGCTGTGATGAGGAGGTGTAGTGTGAGATAGTTTGGACAACAGGAGAGGATGGAGCATGACAGTCGGGTGCAGAAAGTGAGTGGCCATGAGCAATTTGCCACAAGGATGTGGGAAGTAATTCCATCGTGTGTTGTGTTTGTGACAGGTGAGTGCATAAAAGATGTAGTGGTATTAGAGGTAGACTGTGAGATAATGCTGATTTTATGTGTGGGGTGTGCCAGGGAGAGCATGTGGAGATTGCCTGGCATGAAAGGTGTATGGAAGAGTTTTGTTATTTGGGAGACATGTTATGTGCTGAAGCTAGCTTTGTGGCTAGAGTGAGGAGTGGTTGGAAGAAGTTCAGGGAGCTGTTGACTCTCCTGACATTGAGAGGAGTCTCCCTCCGTGCTATTGGATCTTTGTATGCGGCATGTGTTAGGAGTGTCATACGGTATGGTAGTGAGATCTTGGAAGTAACGGAAGAGGATGTGCAAAGGCTCAGACATATGGAAATGGCAATGCTCTGGTGGATGTGCAGAGCATCCCTAAGTGCGAGACCTGGGAGGGGGCTAGGTTTTATGGAAGAGTTGAGAAGTAGGATGGGACTGGAGTTTTTTAGTGTTGTGATGAGGAGGGGTAGGTTGAGATGGGCATGTGGAGAGGATGGGGCATGATAATTGGGTGTGGAGAGTGAGAAATGTTAATGTTGGGGGTAGGGTAGCAAGAGGTAGTCCGAAAAAGACCTGAGACGAGGTCATTGAGTGTGACCTCAGGGATAGGGGACTGAATAGAGAAGCTGCCAGTGTTCAAGCAGCATGAAGAGCCGCCATTAAGTGACCAAGGCTGATGCATGAAAACATGTTGGAGCCTTCAAAAACGAAACTAAACAAATAAGAGTTATAGCTGAGAAAGTGTAATTAGAAAGAAGAGGGATTTAGCTTATATCGTAATGCTAAAAACCAGTAACTGTTGCATTCTTCAAGAGGTGAAGAGGACCGAGGGATAATTTATAAAATACCACAGTAAATGAATTAAATATTTATATATATGTGTAAAGCAACTTTGATGATTCACTAAGAGCAAGAAAGGTAGAGATAGAGTTAAGGGATAGGACTGAAAGATCTACAACCATAGTGATGAGCAGCTGCAAAAATGCATTTAACTTCAGATAGTTTCTAGTGTTTGATTTTCTAGCACAGAATTAGCCACTGGGGAGATACAGAACTGTCCATCATTCAGGGTGTGTAGTACTAGATGTTTTGTAGTGATTGTTTGTGTTCCCTTTCTCGTCAGATTAATATAATGGCCAGCAAAACTGTTTTGATAAAATAAAAAAAACTAGTCTGCTCTGTGATTGTAGTGATTGATGTAATTACTTTGGGTACAAAGCTTTTTTCCAAGTGAATTAATATCATTCATTTTAATTAGTTGTATGTGCAAAGAAAATTCCAATTTTTTTTTAATGCTATGTGATTAATGTTAATCTATTAAGTGGAGATGAAGAGCAACTGGCTTATCATTTTAGTTATGGAGTCAGGTTTTGATATATGTTCATCTCAAATTATAATGAGAATATTCCTTATCAGTACACAGCTCAGTTGTTGTACTATACAGAACACATTACATTAACACTGCAAAGTATTTGAATGTTTTGAGAGAGAGATTTAATATTTCAGATGTTTTTCAGTAACTAATTAACTGTATAGTATCACTATTGTTTAGTGTATGCTTGGGTGACTGAGGTGAATATTTATGAATGTTGGTGTGAAAGATGTAATCCTTACTTTTAGCTAGCAGTCTGTTTACATGCTTTTTATTTATTGTTTTATTGTTGTGTCATGTTTTCTCAGTGTTAAGGTTCATCTATACAGTACTTCAGTGATGATATTGGGCAATTTTAATTTTATTCACTGGTGTAGCCTTTTAATATCAGTTAGGTGAAATGACTGCTGCTTCTGTTTACTTACAATGCCCTAGTTTGAAATTATCAGTTTACTGTACTTCTTTTCAGGGTGGGGGATGGGAGTGTTATGTTCCAAAGAAGAGGATTGCCTTTTTTTTTTTTCTTCCCTAATAACACAAACTTTTCCCACATTATTATTTATTGCTTTTGAAATTATTACTTCATCTTCCAGTTGTGCCACACTACCGGACCTAAGAGTATACAGTATCGAATCTTATTGGTGCTAAGTTTAGTTTTGTATTACACACGTCATACTAACAATAAGTAGCCATAACTGGAGTGGCTTGTGTGGTATATTCACAGTGGAAAGTCTCTACCTATAATAAAAATACATTGGAATCTCACTCTCACTACTGTCTTAAGTTGTATGTTTAGGACACAGTTTAGTCAAGCTTGTAATACTGTATATATTCGAGTTTTGTGTACTGAACTGTACACTAATTATGATTGATAATATACTGATATTCATTAAAAGCTTTCAT